>JBBPQZ010000050.1:0-30843 GCA_038092795.1 Boletus rubissimus
TAAGTTAATATCTCCCCAGAAAATGGTGGGAAAATTAAGAAAATCTAGGGAAAGGTAGTTCATATTATAGACTATCCATCCCTGAAGTTTTGTGGAATTCTGACTGTGAGAAGTGTATAAATTTTGACTCCTCAGGTCCTTCTGTCATGGCCATGCATCAATCCAACTTGGTGCAGGTCAGCGCGCGCATGTACAATATATAAAGTAGCACTTTACGACTGGAATTCCCAGTCTAATCCATTTTGTTCACCACTATAGTCATTGCCTTGGTCTTCTGGCCATTGTAGACTGTGTTGAGTGGAGAAGACCCACATATCCTCTCCTTGAGCCAGGAATCATGTATCCTGCAAGTAGTCTCGAGCCTTGTGGTTTGTCATTTGCGATAAGATCATAACAATTGTAGACTAAGTAGTTAAGACTAAGACCCCCCACTTTCTTTTTGTTGAGCCAGGCTTCATGTAACCTGCAAGATTATCCCAATTCTTGTGGTTTTTTGTTGTTCATAATAGAGATCATAACACAGAGGTCCAGAGTTGTGATATACATGAGATGGGTCTGGAGTTAGTGAGTACAGCACCAAAGTTGCTAGAGTTGGACTTGTATGAAATTTGTAATATGATAGGAGTGGGAAATATTTTTAAGCACAAAGTCGGCACTATCCAACACATCTGGAATATCTGAGGCTATTGATGGCCTGAGGGATCAATCAAAGAGGGAAACATATCAGAACATGTCAAAGAATACTAAAAGCATACATAGGTGTAGGCAAGACTTACTAGGGAAAACTCTAAATAAGCTAGACAATCCAGAAATAAAGATGCATGCATCAAGAACATCAGATGGTGATGGTGAAACAACTCTTAAAGTGTAAGCTTCTTAGGTCATACTAGATGGTATAAACCACTTAGGAAGTGAAGAGAGAGAGTAGAGTTTGAATTTCTGAGATCTTTAAGGTGAAAAACCAAGAGAACTGAACTGCAGTCTTTGGCCACTATATTGCAGCTTATATACTATAGGCATGTATGTATGTGTTTGACATAGAATATAGAATGTTGCCATGATAGTCCATACAACCATAAAGGCTGTGATATAATAAAAGCATAACATGTGTTACACTTACAGCATGACTTCTAGCTATAGCAATCACTTGATAGCAGATTGTTGATTGATAGAGCGGATAATGTCTCAGACAAAGGCACTTGCAAGTGGAACTAGTCTGGTTGCCAGAAATAATGCTAATATTACATAGAACTAACTAGAGATATAATAATACAAAGGCAGTGTAGTATAGTAGCTATCATAGAAAGAAAAGACTGTCTATTACAATTCAGTTACAAAGGAAAACAGTCAGTTACAAGTATTGTACAAAGGCAAAGCAAAATAAGGAAAAAGAGAAAGTGCTAACTGGTAGCCCATAGTGTGTAATAAGAACTGTAACATTATTCCCAACATAAGATAGAAGTGCCCTCATTTTCCTAGGAACCCAAGATGTTATTTCAATTTGGACAAATGTAAGAACAATATCCCAACTGTTGGCAGTGGTAACAGAGTTCTTCTCCACAGGTCCATTGCAAATGTCTAGGTGCTACAAGGTGGCAATAGAGGCATCAATATTTGGAACAATGCTGAGAAGGATGACTGTGTTCATTATAAATGAGGCAAGAGGAGAAGTTAGAAGGGACTAAACCAGATTGGGGTGAGAAAGATGAATTATGGAGTAGAAAAGGGTTTTAGCAAGGAGAGTCTGGGGTGACTGGTTTTACCAAAGGAGAATCACCTTGTTTGTCATCAGCAATATAGGTGGCCTTGCTTCCATTAGAGGAGGAGTTCCCAGCAAGGAATGCTTGTTCTGCTTGAGCATAGTAAGTAAAGATATAGAGTATGCATCGATAGACTGAGGAGGGTATCTTGAGAATAATATGGATGAATCCAGTACAGTTCAAGAGATCCAAAGTTCCTGCACAAAGCTCCTCCACATCTTGGATGATAGCAGTAAACAGGACTGGATTATGAAAAGTCATGAGAAAGAGGTTCAAATGGAAATATCATAGGGAAGAGAGTGTGAGGTAGTGTTGTACCAAGACAGTGTGCTTATTTGAATAGCTGGGGTTCTCATTTAGGGATATCATAATGGCAGGAAAATCCAGTAGAGTGGCAAAAAAAATGTGACATTGTATAGAAGAAAAGGAAAGAAGTAGAGCAGATAAAGAAGGGGAAAGAGACATGATAGGTTCAGCATTATATTGCCAATGAAGGTGAGGGAAAAGGCATGTCAGTGTCACTCTCATCCAAAGTGCATTGTCATTGTTGTTATTGCTTCATTATTGTCCTTGTGTCCTCATGCTATCGATGAGAGAGAGGCAGAGGGAGGATGAGGAGATTTGTGGTGGCTATACATGCACAGAGGGTAATGGACTTCAGTGGTGGTGGCAGTACATGAAGGGCAAGGGAGGTGGTGGCACCACCAGGGCAAGGAAATAGATAATGGCGACATGTGCAGGCAAGCAATAGGTGGTGGCAGCATGCAGGGTAAGAGTGGCTAGTGTTACAATTTTCTTTTTTTTTCACTCTAGCACTCATAACTTGTACCTCACTGCTCACTTCTCTTTCTTTCACATGATGTGTCCTCTTTCCTACTGGATATATCTGTTCTTCCATGTCATCTCCTTTGTTCTCATCTGACTGATAACCCTATACCCTACCCTTGGAAGTAGCACTTCATTTCCATTAACATTCATCTCTCATCACCTAAAAGTGGACTAAAGAGTATAGTAAAAAGGTAGTAAAAGGGTAGTAAAAAGTGTCATGTGGATTAAAAAGTGCAGTAAAAAATGTGGAAAAAGCAAGCTAAAAAGTATAGTACAAGCTTTGTGTAGCTGTGGACTCTGCAGCCTTTATATACTCTGTATGTGCTGTACAAGCTATTGAACTCTATGAGCTTTGTGCCAAAAAGGGTGATTTGCTGATATAACTGTTATATCCTGGAAATCACACTAGTTCAACTTTGACATCTCTAACACCTCCAGCACTCTACTTGCCAACTCTGGCCCTCTTTCATGTATATCACAACTTTGGACCTCCAGAGTTCTCTCCTCTATTTCCTCCTCTGTTTTCTTCACTGTTTTCATCTATTCTCTATAGATCATTTCCAATACTAACATACCTCCATTCTTCCTGTATTCCTTTATCTCTGTCTTCCCTGATTTCATTGTACTTCCATTAACCCTTTGTTACTGTCTCCATTTTGATACTCACCCCCAAAAAATACTCTTACCCTAGAAAATACTTGGACAGCTGGACTTTGGTACTCTGACTCCCATTTCCCTCTTTATATAGTCTTCTGTCTATTTTGTAGTATTCAGCTTGAGTATCAACTTGAGTATACTCCTAGCTCCTTCATGATCTCCTTCTAATTATTGTTGAGTTTTTGCAACTCTTCTCTGATCATCTTTGACACCTCTGAAATACCAGACATGAACATCAGCAAGGATGCAGCACATAAGCTGAAACCAATGTCCTATTACCTTCAAAGAACTCCAGACCTCTGGACTCCTAGACTTTGCCCTAGGAGTTGTATGGTCTCTAATAGTAACAAGATGTAACATAACTCAGATGGGTGATAGGAAGGTGAGAGACTGGGGAATATTGATACTGGAGTAGATAGCTTCCAAGTATGTTGGTCATCCTCATTATTGAGTTGGTTTTTTTTTCACCTGCATAAGAGTTGTTATCATAAACTGCATACCTCAGCTAGGAAGCTAAGAGGAGAAAGCTGATATCCACCATGGCTAAAGCAATTTTCAATGGAAGGGAGACTAAGAATTCCTCTACCTCATTGATACAGTGGCTTAAAAAAGTGTCCCAATGTTTGCATGTTTTGTACTAAAGTCAATAGTTCCCAATAACCACTAATCCTAACCCTAGACTATAAGTGTATGAAATGACATACACACAGCTTGCTCTCTGCCACTGCAAGTATTAAGGGATTTGGATAACATATGATGAAATGGTAGCCATTTCAAAATGATAACTTATTGGGACACTTTTTTGAGCATGTATATTAAATAATAGTATCTCAGTCAGATCATGAATATTGACTATCTAACATTTAATATTGTTCATATAATATAGCAACATCAAAATAGCACTCTATCTCACATTATTGTCACCACAGAATTCATTATTATTAACTACATTTATAATAAGCCCAATTTCTTGAAATTGGATTAATCTGATGATAAAGTCATGTTGGATACTGTTCCAAATGAGTCTACCATCAGTGTGAAGATGATTACACTTGATTCTACCATGGCCAAGTGGTCTGGTGACTGTCCACCCCTAATAATAACTTCTAGTAGAATGGATATGGAGAATCTTATGGACTTTTGATAGGCCAATATTAGTTCCACAGGGCTGAAAATTGTCCTGAATGTTAAGAACTACATATAATATCATTGAGTATACAAGCCAACTGCATTGATTCTTATCCATATCTTTACATTTTAGCATATCTTCAGATTATTGCTAACATTTTAACATCTTTGCAGCCCCTTGGTATACTAACACCAACAGATACAAGTAAACCAACTTTTGGCAACTTTATTAAGTTTAGCCAATACATCACTTGTACAAACAAGTGCAAACAAGTACTATTGTCTCACAACCTATTGTTGACTAGTACAATTTCTAAAGTAAATTATCACTATCAAATCATTTTACTAACCAGACTATTAAGTTAAAATCAATCATCAATTCTTTCAATCTGTATACATTTGTAAAAAAATTGGTAAACAACCCACATTATTGGCTATCCTAAGTTTATTACTGACTTCATCTAGTGAATCTAGATACTAATTTCATCTAGGAGATATTTATCCCTAGCTAATAGTGTTCCAACCATGGAAGGTAAAGCATTAGTCTGGGGAACTACAAGTTAATTTCATTGCATTTACCTACAAAGAAGACATCAAGTATTATATTGATGATAAAGGCTTGAGACAGCTTCCTATCCTTTCCTACCCTATTGATCATCTGCAAGAACACCAGCAGACCAACTCAGGGTCCACTAACACTACAAACCTCATATTTGGTCTATCCATGCCCTGAGTAAATGCAGTGGTGCAGACCATTGCCTTCATCTTCCACTTGTCTTACTAGTCCAGATTGTACTTTTTGGTACTATCCAGGCCTATAAGATCACTGTGGAATACTGCACAATCAGCTACAGCCATGAATTCAGTGGCCAGCTGCCTTGAGTTAAAGAACATGAGTATCCTTTTCTCTGGATTGTTTTTGCTTCCCTCATTCTGTTTTGTTGTATCTTCATATAACCAGGAGTAAAATGTTCAAATCTGCAAGAATTTTCAGACTTTGCATAGGTTTGCTGTCAGAATGGCATCTACCACCACCCCTCTATATTGCTTTCCAACATGTACAAACAATGCACAACACCATAGATGAGCTGGCTTCATGTCATATACATGGCCTGGATATAATGGAGGTCTATCTCTGGTGAGTTGGTTGATTCTCTGATTGTGTGCATGTCTATGAGGCCCACTTTGAATAGCTTAAACAGATTCCCTGCTACTAAGGGCAGGACCATGCCACAAAGGAATATAAGTTGAATCAAACAACTAGGATAGCTTCTTAGGTCACACTAGAAGATATAAACCACTCATAGGAAGTGAAGGAGTAAGGAGTTTGTACTCAAGGATCTTTAAATGGAAAAGACCAAGAAAACTGAACTGAGCTCTCTGGCTGTTGCATTGGGATTTATATAGTACATGGGTGTTTGTATCTATTTATGCATAGGGCATAAGGTGTTACCATAAGTGTAATGACCAACTAAACAGGATAGCCAAATAATCATACCAAATGATAAGGTATAGATATCAACACCACTAGCTGGACAAAGACAACACACAAAGGAATAAAGAGGAGGATATGAAGATGAAAGACTATCCTTGATGACACTAACAAGAGCCAATAAAGTGACAAATAGATTAGACTAGAGATGTCCAGTCAAATACAGCTACTTTATATACATAAGTGAGTGATGCACAGACTGTGCTGTGCAATATACTAATAAGAAAAGTTAGTGGCAAGTGTATCCAGGTAGATGCAAAAGTGTGTTGATATGGTAGAATTGAATATTTATTAAGGCAGTGCAAGGAAGGTTTGTACCTTCTCATGATCATATGCTTTGGATCACATGATAGTTGAAGTTAATATAGTAGTATAGTATAAATAGGGGCATTTGTAACAACAAGTGTTTGTACAGCCATAATAGCTGTATAATATGGAAGCATAACATGTGTTAATGCATAAGGCATCAGAAAACTAGACATTTCACTTCCAGCTACAATATTCTAGCATTCCAGCAATCTCTAGATTTTTTTCTAGCTTTTTCAGAGTTCATTGTATGTATACTTTTTCACTACACTTTGGTACACTTCTCACTACACTTTGGTACACTTTTTGTATACTGCTTTACTATTCTTTTTACTACACATTTTCACTACACTTTTGATACACTGTGGTACACCTTTTACTACACTCTTGGTACACTTTTTTCACTACACTTTGATACCTTTTTGTACATTTCTTGTAGACTATTGTGTATGCTTTTGCAACAGACACTAATATACCAAAATATAGTCACAAAACATTGTAGTGAAAAGGATATCAAAATATACCAAAATGTACAAAAAGATGTATACAAAAGGAACAAAAGTATAATAAGAGATTAAAAAAGCTCTAAAGGTGTACAAACAGTGTACTCAGTAGTGTAGTAAAGTATCATAGCAAAGTGTACCAAAAATGACCTGAAAGATATACCAAAGTATAGGAAAAAGTATAGTCAAAAGTGTACCAAAAGTATATCAAAAAAGTGTACAAAAGTGTATCAAAGTGTACCACAGTGTAGTCAACAAGTGTAGTCAAAAGTGTACCACAGTATACCTAAGTGTAGGAAAAAGTATATTAAGTGCATTTGTATGTAGTAAAAATGTTTACCAAAATGCATAAAAAGTGTAGTAAAAAGTGTACAAAAGTATACCAAAGGAGTGTACCAAAGCATAGTAAAAAGTGTATAATAAGTGTAGCATTTGGATTTGGTAAATCTGACTGGTGACTTGGATAATGGGTTATATATACTAAGCAACAAAACTGTTGTAGTATTTGGTAGTTTTGAAGTATATGTGATATAGCAAGTCTGGGTGTGGAAATTTCACTTAGCTCTAATGAGATGAAATAAGGTAATCATTACTCTTGGCTACAATTTACCCTCTGGGGGTTATGTGATTGCATTTGGGAGCTATGCTGATATGGCCATTTTAAAATGACAATGCAGATCTGTAAGAAGAAAGTATAAGTCT
Source organism: Boletus rubissimus (assembly GCA_038092795.1). NCBI lineage: Eukaryota > Fungi > Basidiomycota > Agaricomycetes > Boletales > Boletaceae > Lanmaoa > Lanmaoa rubissima. The sequence goes on from JBBPQZ010000050.1 coordinate 7,377, forward strand.
ATGGGAAATTCCAAAATAAAACATAGTGCAAGCTTGGTGATAAATTATAGAGATCAGATAAGAAAAAGTGAAAATATACTAAGTTTATTAAAGTGAGACTGTTACACTACTTCTTTTAGGGATTGATTTTTGTTTTGTTATGTTTTCATATGGTTTGAATAAAGTAATAAAGCTGGAATGTGTTATGTGGAATAACATGAAACAGACAAATTCAATTGGTGGAATTTTGAGATAGCCTGTTCAGCAACTAATAGATTTTCCACAGGTTCTCATGTGTGGTCTGTCTCATTGTGGCTATGCCAGTAGATGACATATTCCAACTTTCTTTGCTTCAAATGGGAATCTATAATATACTCTACTTTGTATTCTTCCTCACGATTCTTGGTTATATTTACTAGCCCATGTTATACTGCAGATTGACCAGGCAATCTTTCTTTATATGATTTAACCTAAGATACATTGACAACATCATGGATTCTCTCTTATAGATTTGAGTAGTCTTAATTCAACTGCATTAGGTCATGCTAAGGCAAGAACTTCATAAAAATCAATCTAGCCTTCCATAAGCTTTTTGGAAGCACAGGTAAGGTGCAGATTAGCCTATTTTATTTCCAATGAAGTATTGTGGTAACTCCAAGCAGTATTTATCTGCTTGCTTTTTTATTTGAGCTTGTGCTTTTAATAAGTTATTTTTAGCTTCTTTTAAAGTCTTCTGTATTATTGCAAAAAAGTCCTCAGCAGCTGGTGCCTTGGATTCACATTGTTCAAATCTTGTCCTTGGCTAATTGGGATGCATAACTTTGAAAGGGGCTTTTTTAAAACAACTATATCTTTAAATTATAGAAGAATTGAATAATGGATAACCAGTTCATCTATTTATATTGCTTCTCATTACAATATGTATAATTGGAGATACTGCTAGAGATCTTAGTTTATATACTCTGTTTGCCTGTCTGTTTGTAGGTAATGTAAAGTTGATAATTTAAACATAATTCTGAGGTGATGACAAGTGTTCTGTTATAGTATAAACATTTTCAAACTTTTTGAACTTAACATTTTCTTATTTATTATCATGTGACACACCTCATGGTTTTAATCACCATTGACTTCTCTTCTTCATTAATTCTCACATTAATCTCTGTCTTGTATTCACATGTATTGCTTCTTCACTCTATCCATAATTAGTAATTCCTCTCTTGCATAGCATGGTCTGTGCACATGCCTGTATAGTATAAAGATAGATACTTTGTAACTAGAATCCCCAATCTAATCCACTTTATTTACCATGCTAGTTATTGTCTTGGTCCTTTGGCCATTATAGACTGTGTTAAATGGACTAAGACTCATTTACCCTCCTCTTCATTATTAAGCCAGTACTTGGATAGGCTGCAAGGTAGTATTGAGCTTTGTGGTTTCACTATTTGTGATAGAGATCATAATATGTTCTACATGATCTAGGAAGTGGACTGTGGTCTATGATGTTTGTTTGTTATACAAATAAAGATACACATATCAATATTATGTCTGAGCTTAAATTAGTTTCCACAACTCTTTTTTTCCAGCCATTATTATCATGAAATCTCTTTCTACCACCTAGAAAAACACCATTCTCAGCTTAATGCTGGTCATTTTACTTGCTCTATTGCCTCTACTACTGGTGTTAGCATTGCTATCATTTTTAGACTTCATTCCAAGGAGCATTCCAACCTTCAAAAGTCCTCTAGAGGTCATCCATTAAAGCTTTCTTTTGCAAATGTTTGCCATGCTATTCATTTCATTTCATCTCAGAAAGCAGAGAATGCAGTTCAAGTGGCCAAAACATTCTCCAATATCATTAATCAGCCTCTCCATTCAAGTACCACCCACTGTCACTTGCAAAAAAACTGGGATGAAGGTTGTAGTCAAGACCAAACATCCTCTACTCTCCATCAGACATTGCAAAGCAGATTTGGACTTTGTTCATGCTCACAAGAACTGGACTCTGGAGAACTGGAGGTGATATGATCTGATGAGATTAAAATTAATTGCCTAAAATCAGCTGGGTACAAGTGGGCATGGAAAAAGTCAGGAGAGAGGCTTAGTGACAAATTGGTACAAGGAACCCTCAGGTTTAGAGGAGGTTCTGTAATGGTATGAGACTATATGACTTGGAAGGAAGTTGAATTTGCTGCCAAAATTAATGGTAGAATGGATGGTGATTTTTACCTTCAAATATTGAATAATGAACTACTCAATACCCTAGGGTATTATGATCTCAATTCTCCTAACATTATCTTTTAGCAGAAAAATAACTCCAAATATACCTGTAAAAAGGTCAAAAAGTGGCTGGAAGGGCAACTATGGTGTGGCCTGCACAGCCTCCTGACTTAAATCCCATTGAATATCTTTGGTGTTATTTCAAAAGGAGACTTGTAGAGCAAAAAACCCCTCCTAATAGGATTCATAAGTTATATATAGGATAAGATTCAGGAGAAGGGGAAGAAGATATCAGTTGAAGTGTGTTAAGAATTGATTTAAAGCATGCCTAGAAGGATTAAGGCAGTGCTTAAAGCCAAAGGAGATTATATCAAATACTCATATTTGTCAAATACCCTAGTCATTATTAAAAGGTGCAAGACTGTTACAAAGTGCAAATACAACAATAGTCAGGCTATTGAAAGAGGGATAGCAGTGTTTACATCACAAGGAGCTTAGGATGATACAATGATGTTCATGATGTTGAGAATGTATCATATTGAGTTAGTAGGAGATGGATGCGATGGTGTTCATGCCACAATGTTGATAGGTGCAACAAATTTAAGTTGTGGGTATAACATGATTTACCATGATATGATTACTATTGTGAGTTTTACTACAAATCTTACCATATCTTACCACAATACTTGAGAAATGCAAATGTTGAAAAGAACATTTTATTCCAGGAAGGTCCACAAAGTAGACAGACAAAGTGGACATGTGTTATATTTGAAAAATCTTTCCCAGTCAAATCAAATCATATTCATCCATAATAACTCATTATAAGCTGTTTTTCAAATGGAGAGTGAATGGCTAATGCCTGAACAGCTGAGTAATAATATCCAATACTATGCTAGTTTTACCACATTTGTAGCTGTAGCTCTTACCACTACTGTATAAATCTTACTGCATCTTACCACTCTTACTTGAATACTTATGTACCCTAACTTACCAACTTACCATCCACCCTTTATTATGATAGCAAATTGACATTACAATTCTTATCACATTGTAATATAGTGTAGTTTAGGATCTCCAATCCATGTTTTACTGCAAATTTTGCTACATCTAACCATTATGAGACTAACAGTCATCATATTACCAAGCATGGTAGGAAGAAGAACTGAAATTAACACACTCATCACTGAATAATCTGATCATTCATAAAGCCTGAAATTTTCTTGGTGTTATTGCAAGCAAGTTATAATGTGCAAAATAAGATTTTAATGCTTGAATAATGGAATGCTCTAAGTTAATGGGTGTTAGAGAAGAGAAGTGTGATAGGAAAGCAACTACTTCTATTTGTAAAAGTCATCAGAAAAGTATCTAGATCAAAGGAATCACATTTCAACCTAACATATACAACTAATTCAATCTACTTCATAATCTACCATTGAGAAAGACATGAAATATGAAGAAAGTGATTGCCAGATTCCAAGTAGTTTTTTGGGTGAACAAATAATATAAATATGCATTAGAGTCAGAATGCTTCAATACTTTGAGTATTTCCTGGGCAAGTTCTTGGATATAGTGAAGGCCCTGAATGTTCTTGATATTATGGCTATTTAATTTATATTTATTTGGGAAAATAACCATTAGGCAGAGAGCAATGAGGGAGACAATATCTAATTCTTTATGACAATAAACTGAGAATAGATGAATAAATAAAATCAACACTTACCATGATGGGGATCCAAGCATAGAAGACTAACAACCATTCAAACCAGAGTTTCTAGCATATAATGGTATATCTGATTTGTTAGCTGACCTTTGAGCCAAAATTCTAAGTAATAACTGAATTCTATTAGATGGGATGTGCTATAGGAATAGAAATGGCTGCCAATGGTAAATAAGATCATAGGGATATAAACTGTGTGAGTCTATGCATGTTATGAAACTATTGTAAACAACAGAAACAATGACCACAAGGCTCAGAACTACTTTGCAGCATACATGACAGCTGGCTCAACAATGAAGAAGGGGAGGGTCCTTTCTGTTTAACTCAGTTTATTGTGGCCAAAAGACCAGAGCAATGACTAGTGAGGTAAACAAGTGGATTAGACTGGGGTTTCCAGTTGCAAAGTGCCTACTTTGTATATGTTACAGGTATGTGCACAGACCATGCTATGCATGAGAGGAATTACCATAAATAGACTAATGATAGAAGCAATAATGAGAAAGGGATAACAGAGATTAAAAGGGGCTGTGTGAGAAGAGTAGAAATTAAAGAGGCATGGTTATCATGAGGTATAACATTATTAGTTCTAGACCTAGTCATGTGACTGAAAGGAGAAAGTGTTAAGTCCAAAATGTTTTTGAAAATGTTCATATTATAACAATGCAGGAGGTTGGAAACTATATACAAGCCAATTAGATATGTATATATATATAAGGAATATGTACAGGAAATAGATTGGGTATAAACCATTTTCACACACTTGCTATCAAATTGAGGTATGGTTAAATTACAAAGATCAAACCTGATTTTTGAGAGGCAGTGATAAAAGAGAATGAGATCATAATGAAACTAGAAGATCCATAGCTTGAGTCTTAATATGACAATCACATATGTGTGTGTTATCACCATCAATGTCATGATGAGAATACATTTGCAAAGCAGCTGAAATGAATGCTTCACTCTGCTGGCACTTAATGTGTTACAGATGTTTATATTCCATATAAGAAAGGTATGCAATTGGTGGACAGAACTCATGTCCACTTCTAGAAGGCAGAGATATACTAGACAAAAGATAATCAACAATGATAAAGATTTAATTCCTCTAGACTTTGAATCCCTATCACAGAATGACAAAGCCTTGGTGTGGTGTGGAAGAATACAGCTGATCGCCTTCTCCATTATTGGAATTTTTTGGATATATCAATGATGGTATTATATTATTATCATATATACATTATATTCACCTGAATATTCATAGCTTCAAACTGGTGAGTAGTATTATAATATGAACATTTTCAAAACTTTTCGGACTTGTACCTTTTTCTTTTCTCAGTCACGTGATCTGTGCACGTGACCATGGTAACCCTCACATGACTAGGTCTAGAACTAATGACATCATACCATGAGGTGACCTTGCCCTTTTAATTTCCGCTCTTCTCACACAGCCCCTTTAATCTCCGTTATCTCGCTCTCACGATCATAAGATCACTTAGTCTATCTATGGTAATCCCTCCCACGCATAGCATGGTCTGTGTGTGAGCCTGTACAGTAGTATATAAAGTAGCACTCTGCAACTGGTATCCCCAGTCTAATCCATTTTTGTTCACCACGATAGTCATTGCCTTGGTCTTCTGGCCATTGTAGACTGTATTGAGTGGAGAAGACCCACATACCCTCTCCTTGAGTCAGGAATCGTGTATCCTGTGAGTAGTCCCGAGCCTTGTGGTTTGTCATTTGTGATAAGATCATAACAAGTAGATAGTGGGCATTTTTAACTATTCTGCAATTACAATAGTTATCCTTGAAGTTATTTGGAGATCATCTCAAAAACTTTGTGATGTGATTTCAATGGGTTGTCAAAATATTGATCCCATTTTGGCCTTTGTGGTGACTATTGTACATTGGGCACTGACTAACCTCTGAAAGGGGCCAGTGACAATCTTTGAAATAAACATTTACCAGCCTTTCTATCAGAAAGCACTGTTGTATCTCCAGGGGATTCATGGAGGAGATGATTCCACATAACTATTATGGTTAGATAATCTGACAGATGACCTCATTGCTTGTGGAAAAGAGCTTTCTGATTTGTATTTGTATTAAATACTACCATCAGTTACTTGATATTATTATCTAGTACTATGATAACTAGGCTAGAGCATGGGTAACCCATAGATGCCTGAGATTCAACCCGCACCTGCACCCACTGTCAACCTGCATCCTCCATAACAGGTTCAGGTATGCTCATGGGTCAGGTCAAATGTACCCACAGATAACCTTCAATGGGTTTACCTATAGATTCATTGTATATAGAGTAACTACTTGAATAGTTATACTACAAATTGACAATACTTCGAGCTACAAGGCCTACAATATAATGGACTGCAGACCTTCCTCAAGTATCACCATGCTGTCCTCTTTTCCAGCCTCTGGAAGGTCCGTGATCTTTTTTTACATCCTTGTTCTTGACCAAATTAAGATCGCTCCACATGCTAAGGCACAAAAAAATATGCATTGATTGGACTGGTAGATGTGATCGGACATGGAAAAGGAGGAGCTGACCACGGCTGAACAGCCACTTGACATCAAAGAAGGTAGCTGTATACTCAAGTAGTCATTGTCAGTATGAGAGGAAAAAAAAAAACTTACCAGGAATAGTTAAATAGTCAAGGACCACATGGAAGAGGGTTGGGTAGATATGATGGTGCTTGTGCCACCACCCAATTGCATTGGTGACATGCTTCATGTTCGTGCTGAGATAGTGGTCAAGTTTGGACCCCAAATCACTTGGCTTGGGTGGCACAAGGGCGGAAAGGAAATCAAATATATTTGACTTCTTGTTGGTGCCCTCATTGAAGTTGTCTTTGGTATCCTCCAAATCATTGGAGATCTTGATGTCCATATATGACACTTTAAACTCATTTTGCATGAGTTTTTCAGCTGTTGTGATTTACTCAGCCTCCTAGTCCATCTTCTTGAAGTATGTGAGCTTGTGGCAAGGATGAAGGACTCCCTGGGCCAGGCCAAAGGGTGAGTAAATTAGTACATAGCAAGCCAACAGATCACTCACTTATTGTAATCTGGTAGCCCTTAGAGCTGTCTGTAAGTGAGTAGTAATGATTAAGGGTCTTCTTGGCCAATGAGATAGCAATGCGAACAGACGGCAAGTACTTCCAGTCCCAAGAAAATGTATGAAGCTATTGATTGATGTGGTCCATGGTGGGTATAACTGTAGTGAGGTTGGGCATTGCCCGCAAGAAGAATAGAGTAGTATCCCTGAGGACCTAGAGCAGCCATAATCATGTGAGCAGTAGACAACAAGGAGACACATGTAGTACTCACTGACAACACTGCATGCAGCTACTCAATAGCAATCTACTCTTCATCTGACAACTCAAATTTCCTCAGTCCAAGCTCTCATTTCTGTGTCATTCTATCAACTACTTCTCAATGTTGCAAGGTGTAGTTCAACATATTGAATGTTGGATTCCATTTGGTTGCCACATCTTGTGGGAGATGTGTTAACTTTAGCTTTAGCGTTTCAAAGATTTCACACCAAGTGGGGAGGAGGATGGTGGTCGAGTGAATTATCTTATAGCCCAATTTTCATGTCTAGAAATGGGGTTTCAGATCCCAAGGTAACTGTTTCATCACTAGTAGTGCACACCTTCCACAGTGCTGTTTTCACAAAGTGCATTGTTCTTTGTAGTTCCTCAAGATCTCTAGCTATTAGGTCTCACGACTCATCAATCCAATCCTTGTCATTATTGCTGGCTTCATTTTCATCCTCATCCTCAGCAAAATCTTTTACATCATGCCCTTCAAGTTCATTCTCAGTTGACTCTTTCTCCTTCAACTCATCGCTAGTGCTGTCAGTTGCAATTTTGTTCGAATTCTTTGTTGTGGCATCAAACTGATAAAGTAGTGACTTAGTGATTAGATTCATGATGTATAGAAAACATTGTGTCTGACTCATAGGACCTGCAAATGTTGGTGCAAGTCTACTAAGCTCATTGACCATCACATTATTATTTGAGGTGTTATCACAAGTTACACCCAATATCTAGGCCAGCAGTTAGGTATGTCATGGTCTTTAGTACATGGCACTGACTTTATCTACTAATCCAAACACCTCTAGCACCTTTACAAACATTGTTGCCAGCTCAAGACCAATGTGTGACTGATCTTAATTTATTAATAATTAACTCAGACTTTCCCTTTTGATTATAGATGTTATAGACTCACAGCTGCAACTTCAACAATGTCCAATAGCATTGACAAAGCTTTTTTTTGTGCTCCAAGTGTACACAGAAGGCCACAAATGCACAGTGGTTAGCTAAAGACCATACATCAGTCATGAAGTTGAGCTTGCCACTATAGCCCTATGGTACATTCAATCATATGTTGAATGACTGCAGAATTGGGTACTGACTTTTAACATTGTCGCTATCCTCTTTTGCATGTGTGCAAACACCAGTTGAACATCCCAGGAAACTGTCCACCTCAAAGGTAAATAATAATGAGGATGTCCCATTTTCATTAAAACCTTAAAATTCTCGTCTTCAACTATTAAAAATGGTTGGAGGCTTTGAGATACCCAACAGACAATGATGCCACTGTTGAATGTGCAGCACATTTGTCATTAACATTATGATGCATCCAAATGCACATCACATACTGGATTTCCTCTTAGGTGTGTGGGTGATCAAGTAAGCCACCTTCCCTGTTTGTTTGAAAGCAAATGAAATTGATCCATTCTTTAGGTTGCCTTTTGTGAGTGCCTCATGCACTTTTGTGCTATCTTTTGCCTGGTTGCCATTGCTCACAACCTCAATCCCCCAGCAACTCTTTATATGTTTCCTCAAGTTTCTTGTGGACTTGGCATCCTTCTTGTCCAGGTAGTAATGGATGGTAGTGGTACAGTCATGTGCACTGCAGATAAGATTGTGTGCATGGTGGCCATTTACCTCAATGACTCATGGCTTTGGTTCAAAGAAGCTATAAACAGGTGCATGTTATTCTTTCATTATGTGTTCTATCTGGCAAATAGTAAGTGAAAGATAATTGTTGACCACTCCTGATACTCACCAAGCTCATCTCCAGCATTCTCTAGTACTACGTTATGGTTGTCATTGCCCATGTCATTATTATCCAAGTCAATGATCTCAAGGACTTTGGTACCAGATTCACCATTAGTGATGGTGGGCCTTGTGGCTGTCACTGCCTGTCAGGTAGCCTCCTGCCTCTTCTGGGCACATATTTTCAGATTTGTCACTGCTTGAGTCACATTGCTGACTGTACACCCTTGCTTTTTTCTAGCCATGGTGCTAGAATCCTCATTGTCAGAGTTATTTGGGGTATGCATTGTCACTGCTCAAGCCACACTGCTAACAGTGCAGCATTGTTTTTTTCCAGTGATGATGCTTGAAGCATCATTGTCAAACTCAGCATCAGAATCTTCCAGGCCCAGGAGCTTTCTTTTTTTAGAAGGTGCCTGCTGCTCTGTGGCCAGGGCCTTCTCTGATCTTTTAGAGACTTGCTTTCTACTGTTTCTGGGCACAGAGATCATTGGCCAGTGGTAGGAGGAAGTTGTGAAATTATGGAAGTTGGAGTTTAGTATTTACAAATTACAAATTGCTATATTGGTCTGTGTGTATGGGCCTGTGATAAATTGCAATAGTCTATGTGGCTGAGCTCCTAGAGTTACAAATCACATGCTTAAATTAGTATGGGTCAAGCTACAAGTATAGGTCAATTAGGCATGGATCCTTTGCATATAATTCATGTACCCAGACCTGGACCTGTTTGATATCCGAACCCTAACTCCCACAGGTTACCCATACTCCTGCTTCTGCCTAATGATAACTAGTGTTTTAATGTCCAGTCCAATCTGATTTTCCCATGTCCTAATAAGGCAACTAGACCGCAACCAGTTTACATTTAGCTAACTTGCCTAGCTCTTAGATTAATTAAACACCCTGTAAATCCATTCATAAATGGCCGAGATATGGCCATTTTTGACCTGGATGGTAAGATTTCATTAATTAGTCTGTATAAAATTCAAACAAATTCCTAAAAATACACACAAATATGGAAAGTGGATTTAGTTGTGGCAAGACAACCAACTGGTTGCCAATTGCAGTTGCCACTTTTTGAAATCAAGACAACTTGCAACTACAGTCCAGTTGCGATCAGTTGTGGTTCAATCCAGTTGCCAGTCTTTTTGCAGTCCAGCAACTGGACTTTGAAACACTAATGATAACCACAAAATCCAAGATATGCCTAATTGAGACTCATGTGTATCTTCATTGCAGTTATTGTAAGTGTGTCATGAATGGTATATCCAAAATAAGGATTTTACTAAGCCACTTCCAAACAGAGAGTGGTATATCCTCATTGCAGCTTGGGTAAGTTTGCAGATGTAGAAGAAAGTGCTAGCCTGATGGCCAACTCCTTATAAATGAACTATGGAATTGTTCACTGATACCTTGCACTTTTTAAATAGTAAGTCATGTTGAGTCTGACTCCATCTGACAGCCAGACCATTGTTGAGAGAACTTGAAGAGATACTCAACAGATAAAGGTGAAAAAGACAGATAAATATAAACCAAATTTTCTGTGGCATCCCACATTACATAGGTGGAATGTTGAGTATGAAATGACACTGAGTAGGGTCATTTATGCTGGCAATTAGCTCAGACATGGTATCCCAGACCTGAGAATAGCCAAAATTTTCAACAAAAAGTGTAGTATCTACAAAAAATGAAAGGAAGTTAATGCTAAATAAAGACAATAGATTATACTGTGTATATTGAGGAGCATATTTGGCAAAATGCTAAACATTCAGCAAAGATTGTCCTTAATGAAGGTAAATAATGAAGTATCTTCAAAGTTGTAAACAACAATGAAGTGGCCATGAGAGGCTTTTGTGTATAGCCAAAACAAGATTGTAACTGTCATTGGATTGAGGAACCTCAAGAAAGTCAATGTAGTATAGCCTGGCAATAAACCACAACAGTGTAAACATGTGATGCATCATAATCAAGGTAATTCTTATTGTCATAAACAAGAGTAGGTAGAATCATTATGAGGCCACCAGAACATATAATGGTTTTGGCTAAACCAGGAAGTTGTACACTACAGATACCAGAAATAAAATTGAGCAAGCAAAGGGGTTATATACTGGAGATACTAGGAATAAAATTAAGTAGGCAAAGAAAATGTACATATGTTTACTTCTACCTCCTAGCCACATACTGTATAAGTGTTGTGCAATGATTCTGTGGTTCCAATGCTTCTGATGGTCTGCCCATCAATCTAGAAGACCCTTCTAACCCCCTGCTATATGGTGTAAGATCTGCACAAAAAATGTTGACTGCATTCCATAACATTCCTACTACATTGCATGTTATATGATCTGTGTGGCATACTATTTTCACCTCAGTGCATATTGCACAAACCACATTTTATACTGCTTCTAGCATAGTGTGTATTGCATAGACCATGTTTTGTGCCACTCTTCAACCATCATGCAAACTGTTCCATACTACTTCCACTTGATGACACTCAATCTACTTAAAAGAATAGTAGGTTTCATCCAAGTTCCATACAATAAATATGTACTAGTATGATAGAATAAAATCTGTAGTTCTTGATGAGGTAGTCACAGACTTCATCAACAAAAAGCTCAACACATGTGAATGCAGCACTATCTTTCAGGAGTTGGAACATTTCTTTCTTGCAATTCTTGCCTATATATTCAAACTGCATCTCCAACTTGAAGCATCTAATGGTTGCATTATATGGTTGGGGGTCATGGCTATTGAAAAAGTAGTGGCCCATGCCATTCCACCACACTCCATATAAATTGATTTCATAGACTAATGGATCTTGATTTATATTTAAATGACTTGTATTTAAAAGTTTGGTTTAGTCCAGTTTTTTACCTTCCTAATGAGGCAACTGGACCAGGACTGGTCCTAGGAAGGTTCTTGGGCCCCTGGACTATGACTGAGACTGAAAGAAACCAGTCCTAACAGTTTTTTTCAGTCCTAAATGTGGCTGTAACCAGTTATTTGACAGACTAGTTTTTTAACTCCTTTTCTCTGTGAATTATACTTCCTATTGTAGAAATAGAATATTCCACTGACTCATAGCTGTTTAAGGATCCCTTAGTCATGCAATTCCATCCACAAGAAGATGAAATATGACTTATTTGAAATTATATGGCATATCTATAGTTATAAACATGTATTAAAGTGAAACATAGTTCAATAAATTCGAAATAAATTCCAGAAATTCAGGGAAAATTAGGGGAGATAGTCATAATTAGGTAATGTGGCTGTACACCAGTTGCAACTGGTTGCAACCAGTCCTAAGCAGTCTCTGATTTTCATCTGGATAGATATAATTGGCAACTGGACTGGTCACAACTGCATACAATTCTATAACTGCAGTCCAGTTGCCAGTTGTGGTACCAGTTTGCAACTGGACTTCAAAACACTATTTGTTTCACACTTGGTCTGTGCATATTGAAATTCCAATATATAAGTACTATGAGTTTCTCATTGAATTTCCTAGCTTAAACCTCCATTAATATCTTCCCTATATCTTTGTCTTCTTAGTAAATTCATCACTTCTTTCACATTCTTGTTCTCTAAGTCTCCTAGCATCTTCTAATTGCTAGCTTGTATTATTCCTTTTTTATAAGGAATCCTCAGCCCTACAACAAGAAAATTTCCTGGTCATTCTATAAAGAGTTCCTTTGTCCTTGTCACCTTCAGTCGACTTGTGCTCTCAACTTATTGTCTTCTAAGAATTTTCCAAAACTGCCTACTAGAAAGTCCTTCTGTAGAAAGTACTGCATCATTGCCTCACTAGCAACTTTTTCATATTTACAAGGGCCTTCATGGTTACTTGTCTTCCAGGCAATTATAACATCCTCAAGGATTTCAAAAGGTATTGTCAGATCTCGTACACCCTTGTCCATTCTACATATGTTCAGTCCTCTTTCAGAAACATCAGAAATATACAAAAAGTTGGTAGATGATGGTGTCCTGAGCATCTTCTAGGATGGAAGTGCATCTCAATGGTTTAACTTTACCATCAAGGTATCCAAAACGGCTGCTACAGAAGGCTTGGCTTTCAAACCACCTATTAATATCATTATCTTAAAGATCTTCAGTCAAATACCTGACAGCTACATAAGTTGAATGTTTTGCAAGTTCTCATACATAACTCCTCTCTGAACATAACAACACCTCCTGTCCAGATGTATACATCAGATGTTCCAGCTTCTAAAAGATGTATTGTTTCAATATCATTACTCCTTTTGAGTTTCAGAAGGCCAGAAATCCTAGTGGAACCCAGGATATATATTGTAAATACTTCTATAAGTCATGCTTAACAATATCTGCTACATCAGAATGAATGAAAGATGATATGGAGCCTGCATAACATCATGCATGAGGACTTGCTTTGCCACTTTGCCTTTGAAATTATGGTCAAGGATACAAACCTGAGAATTTGGTACCACAATCATGCTCTTTTTACTATCTCAGAGACTATCAATATCACTACAGTATATAATTGGACTGTGTTATATAATAGTTTTCAGTTCTGATTGTGATCTGCATGAATTGATAATATCATCTTTCTCTTTTGCTTGATTGAAAACAAGACAAAAGTGGAGCTCAGATAAGACCCCACTATTGAGCACATCATCATTGAAGGGAGGATTCAATACAAGTTCAAGGTCAGTAACTTACTTTTCATCATAATATGCCTTCTTGCTACATTTGGTACAAATATAATGGTTGGATGTGACACTTGGATATATGAAGCACAAAATGAGCATGGAGATATAGTTGCCATTAAGGACTCCTGGCGAGATGAAGATCATAAGCTGGAGGGAAAGATTTTTGAGATGATTTTTTAGAATGTTTGGGTCAAATTTGAAGAGAATGAGGCAAAAATGATGGAGAGATATTTTGTTAGAGTTTGGGTTTACAAAGATATCCACATCTCAGGCAAGACTAACAAGATGCTTAACCCTAGTAGAGCACTATCCTTCTTCTAAACTTTCCTAGATTGAATTCAACTCTATTTTATCTCCTCCTTGTCTGCCAACCCCATATGTGCTATCCATCCTCTTTCCATTCAAGCTTGTCATGCTCACTCCAGTTTCCAACCTCCCATGGTACCTTTCATCATCATTAACAGCCTTCACTCTCTAAACACAACCATGCACTCCTTCCTTTGTTATGCTGGTCTCCTTGCTGACTTTTCCAATAGAGCAGCTGATGCATCACAATGGTGGTTATCCATGCAGGTATACTTTTCCAAGTACTTCGACCTCGAGGATGAGGTCTCTAAGTGTTTACTCCTCCTCTGTAAGATGAGTAAAGGCCATGGCACCACGTTCTCTAAAAGATAGTTTATGCATCTCTATGATAACTTCATCACTGACTTTGATAAATCTTTCTCCCATCTCTTAAATGACTTCCAAAGGACCTTTTTTTCCTACTATGTTGCTAAAAATGCACAAGCTAATCTTAGTGCACTTTATCAAAACTTACAGAGAAAGAGTAATGGCTTTGCAGAGTTTGTGTCCTCCTTCTAGCTCCTCTCTCTCAAGTGTGGCATTACTGATGATGCCCCCTTTATCAAATGGTTCCTTCAGAAACTCAATCCTAAGCTTGCTGAGCTTATACTCTTCAAGGAAGTAGTACCTTCCATTTTCTCTACCTGGATATCCAGTGCAACAACTTTCCACACCAGCGTTCAGCATCTTTATGATCTCCATTCTATATGTCCCTTTATTTTACATTCTCCCTCTCCAACTCCTTTCCACACCATTACCATCTGAACTGTGTCTACCCTTCCTGCCTCCTTCATTCTCAGATATACTATATTGCTGGTCTTCTCAACCACAGCATCCCCACTGAACACATCCTTGCAGTGTTTTAGACTTGTTTTGAAGGTAATTTTCCAAAAACCTCCAATATTTCAGTAAACATAGCCATTGCCACTGGCTATAATAAACCCAAAATCTAAATCCCTATCTCTTTTATGTTGAAAGATGATATTCTAACTGACTCTACCAGAACCTTTCAGACTCAGCCACTTGTTGATAGCAACACCACTATGTCCATCATCAACAAGGATTGAGTAGCCTCCTTTGAAATCTCCACTCACAAGCTAAAGAAACCCCTTAGAGCTCAAAATGCACATGGAACTCAGAACAATCATGGACTACTATGTTACAGCATCACTATCTTTCTCAAATTTGGAGAAAGAACTCATCCTATTGAACTCTCTATTATGAACATAGGAAAGGAAACTATGATTTTAAGGCTTTCCTGACTGTCTAAAGCCAATCCCCTCATCAATTGGGCTGTTGGTACTGTCAAAACCACCCCTATGAAGAAACCTCACATCAACTCTCCCTCTGCCATTTTCCAACAGTATCTCATCTAATTTTTCAATCTTGACCAAGATGTCAAAATTAGGCATTATTTGCTATGATGATATAATCTGGTGTATGTTAAAAACTAATATTTACAAAACCACCATTGCTACAAAAATAGCTCAAGGAGCTGAAAAGAAGAATGCCAAACTTTCTGCCCTATATAAAGACTTCATTGACATCTTCAATAAGAAGAACACCAACTCTCTTCCCCCTTCCTGTTCCTTCAATCATGCCATAGATCTCAACAAAAACTTCATTCCTAAGGTGACTAAAGCATAGCCCCTTAATTCTAAGAAACAGGAAGCATGCAAGGTGTTTATAGATGAACATATTGCCTCCAGCAAGATTGTACCCTCAAAGTCTCTACAAGCATCACTCTTCTTTGTTTCAAAAAAGGATGGTTCTCTACATCCCTACCAGGACTATCACCATATTAACTCATGCACTGTAAAGAACACATATCCTCTTTTCTTGATCTTAGATTTTATGAACCACTTGAAAGGCTTGTTCATCTTCACCAAAATGAATATATGGTGGGAATATAACAATGTTCTGATTAAGCCAGAAGACCACTGGAAGGTGGCATTCATTACTTCCTTTAGATTATTTGAATCCACAGTTATATTTTTCAGGCTATATAATACCCCTTCTATGTTTCAGTTGTTGATGGATTACATTTTTGCTGACCTTGTAGCCAAAGGATGGCTTGTCATTTATATGGATGACATTCTTATCCACTCCAGTAATCCCACTGTTCATCTTGAACACACCTGCCATGTTTTTGAATGCCTTTGTAAACACAAGCTCTATCCCAAGCTCAAAAATGCATCTTTAACACCAAAGAAGTTGAATACCTTAGTATGGTCATCTACACTAGCCAGATCAAGATGGATCCTACCAAGCTCAAGGCCATTGACAACTGGAAACTCTCTTTCTCTATCAAAGTAGTCTAATCATTCATTATCTTCTGTAATTTTTACTATCATTTCATCCCTGACTTCTCTAATGCCACTCCCCTTTATGATCTCACAAAGAAGGGCATGCCATGGAAGTGGGATTATAAGCAAGAAAAAGGTTTTTCTTTTATTATGGAGGTGTTTACCAAACAACCAGTTTTCCTCATACCTAATATACAGAAACTCTTTTTCATCATGACTGATATGCCTCTTTGTGCCATTGGAGCAATTTTTATGCAAAAGGATGCTAATGGTGACCAACATCCATGTGTTTATCTCTCAAAAATCCTTTTTCCTGCTGAATGCAACTACAACATCTACAATCATGAGTTGCTAGCCATTATTCATGCCTTGGACAAATGGAAGCACTGTCTCCAAAACACTGCTCACCCTGTCACAGTCATCACAGACCACAAGAACCTCATCTACAGTGATTTCCAAAATTAAGTTAATGTTTTGACATTTTGGGGTATTAGTTATATAACTCAGAAACATGAACAAATAGAGCCAAAGTATAAGTGGGTGCCTGAATTTGCATACCACTGGCTACATTCCAAAAAAGGATTTATGTAATTTGAATAAGTATCTATGGAGATATAGTCAATTCAATTCATTATGTTATTGATTCAATTGTATATGTAACTACTTGTCAGATTTATTAAAGTTTGACAGCTATCATAGTCACCCTTGATAGAAGCATGACAGATGGTTACCATAGTTACTATATCTTAGTAATCACTCCAACTGACACTATTTAAGGGCTGGTTTTATCACTTATGTCTTTCAAATTCACTATGTATCCCACTTCCTCTTCTTAAAAAAAAAATATCCTTTCTCTGGCCTTTGATGGTCATTTTACTTGTCATATTGCCTCCAAACTAGGTGTCAGCCAGTCCACTGTCTCTAGAATGTTCAGGGATCTCCTTTCCAACAGACCTATATCTCTTTTTAGCTGTTCCTCCAAGCTTTTAGCTACTTCTCAGCATGCTATCATCACTCAAATCACCATAGGCAGAGCTGCCAATGCTGTCCAGGCTACCCACCATATCAATTCCATCATTCCTAGTCCAGTCTCCTCACAAACAGTGAGAAGAGTCCTTAAAAACATTGATTTAAGGCTGCAACAAAGAAAAAAAAGCCACTTCTTGTTATAATATGAACATTTTCAAACTTTTCAGACTTGTATCTTTTCTTTTCTCAGTCACATGATCTGTGCACGTGACCGTGGTAACCCTCACATGACCAGGTCTAGAGCCAATGACGTCATACCATGAGGTGACCTCGCCCTTTTAATTTCCGCTCTTCTCACACAGCCCCCTTAATCTCCGTTGCTTCTTTTCTCACACCCGTGAGATCACTTAGTCTATCTATGGTAGTTCATCCCACGCATAGCATGGTCTGTGCACGCGCCTGTACAATATATAAAGTAGTACTCTGCGACTGGAAACCCCAGTCTAATCCACTTTGTTCACCACTATAAGCATTGCCTTGGTCTTCTGGCCATTGTAGCTTGTGTTGTTCGGAGAAGACCCCCATACCCTCCTCATCGAGCCAGGACACGTGTAGCCTGCGAGCAGATACCTGAGCCTTGTGGAAGTGATCAGACTCTTCGGAGATAGTTCATAACAATATCTGGCAAGGAAATTTATAAATATGCTATTCTAAGGAGAATATTTCAAGAAGTTGTTTACAAATCAGATATTTATATATAGTATAGAAACATCCTTTTTGACAAGCTACATGAAAGCATACATGTCAACTTCATTATCAGACATGATGATGAAAACTCACCTCAAGTATTAAATATGTTTTTCCAGTACCAGAGTATTATAATATGAATATTACTTTTTGGACTTCTCCTCTTCATCTCCTTTATCATGTGACTTGTGCATGTGATTGTGAGAAACATCACATGACCTAGGTCTAGACTTAGTGACATGACACACCTCATGGTTTTAATCTCTGTTTACTTTTCTTCATTATCAAATCCCACATTCATTTCTGTCTTGTATTCACATGTTATGCTTCTTCACTCTATATATCTATATGTAGTAAATCATCTCATACATAGCATGGTCTGTGTATGGGCCTGTATAGTATATAAGGTAGACACTTTGTGACTAGAATCCTCAGTCTAATCCACTTTGTTCACCTCTATATCATTGCCTTGGCTTGTTGGTCATTGTAGATTGAGTTGTTCAGATCAAGGCTTTATTATCCTCTTTATTCTTGAGTCAGGACACATGTAGCCTAAAAGATAGACCCTAGCCTTGTGAATTTAGTTGTTTGCAGCTGGATCATAAGACAGAGCTTTGAACTATGAAGCAAAACTTGGCATAATACTTTGGTTTTTTTTTCTTGTTGAATGTATTGTCATTTCTGTCAAGGTACTTAACAAACATATTGATGGCATCACCTTGATAAGGATGACTCAATGCATTCTTCAATGCACTGAGCTATATTTCTGAAAGAACAGTGTATATCATATAAAAACAGATTAAGGCATGTTTGTGAAAAAACCTATATGACACTGCTATATTAAGATGAAAAATGGTTGTGGATGATGAATGGGTCAGTTAGAAGACAACAACATACTGGTATAACTAATGCCCATACCAAGTTTGCAAATATCACAGTATGACTTCACTTTCCAAGCCTCCTCTTTCTTGAACTCTATTTAGGAGTAACTATTAAAGATGTCCATGTAAGAGTTGGTATATTTAGAATGCAGTCAAGAATCTTTCTCAACCACTATATGGAGCACTGCTATGAGTTCCATGGATGACAGACTTAGCCACCACTTTGCTAACTGAGCACTATCCAAAGCCTGTTGCACAACCAAATCTATTTCACACTATTATTGGGGAGTATAGTTGTTATTTTGAAGAAAATCATGGGAAAAAAGAGATATTATATAAACCTGTGTGGCATCATCTTTTTACTCAGGGGTTCAAGATAAGTCTGTTACAAATGGTAGAATCCACCTTATCTGGATAGGGATATATAGAGGATTTCAGGAACAGTAGCTGCAACAACATGAATATGGAAAGAGGATAATCTAATGATCACCAACTTCATTATAATTGAACTAAACAGCTGGCATACTCAATGGCACCTTGACCTATTGATTATAAGAACTTCCTTCAAGGGAAGCAGAAGGAACAGATACCTTGAGGAGATTATTGCTCCCATCATTGCTATGGCTCTCAAACTGGAGTGAACCAAAATTTCCAGCAAGTTGTTCATCACAAGGAAATGTCTAATGTAGTGTGTTAATATAGAAGATGTAAATGGACAAATGCTTACATGAAAAGAACCGTATTGGAAGCCTGCTGTGGCCAACAGTGGAAACACTAAGATAAATGGGCATGAAATAACTGAACTAAGCTTTATTGGAGTAACTATATGGTATGAGAACAAAGAACTACTACCATATATCTATAATATATGGCACAGATATACTAGCATGCATGTGACTATATGCCAATAAGGCTTACATCATTCTCAAAAAAGGCAAAAGTATGTGGAAACAAAATACAAGTGGTCTAACAGCTTCAGATCTAGCGTTGGGCTGAAAAACCTTTGGTTTTTGCCCATCCCTTTCCATACTGTTTCATTCATTCTCTTTAAGCATATACTAGTTGATTTTTTTTCACATAATAGTTTGTATATGCTTAGACCATACACTTTTTTCATTCTTCAGTTGGTATGTGAAGCAAGTTGTGGTGATTTTTGAAGTTGATGTAAAACTACATTGATTCATGTACAATAGGGATTACATCCAAGCTTAACTAGAACCCTCATCAGCAAATTCTACATTTGATATACAGAACCATCTAGTTTGATACAGGAGCTAAAGCCAACTATAGTAGTATAGGAAGGACCTCCCTGTCCACTACTATAATCATGCTGGCATAGTGCTGTACAGATTATGTATACTGTGACACACTGTACAGTTACTTTACCCATATAAAATTAAGGCTCATGGCATGGTGTTACAGCATTTGATAGTATCATCAGGTGGTGTAGTACTATAGCATTGTATAGTGCTACACAATAACATATAGTAATGTGGCATTGTAGTAGTATCTGACACTGTATGGTGCTATATAGTAATGTAGTACTATAGCATTATGCAGTCCCATATAGCACTAGATGTATTTATACCTATGTCTTATCTCATACCATATATCTTACTACACTAGGTATATCCACACATAACAATCATAACTGCCATGTATTTGAATGATTTGGATATGAAAGGTTTGGGGTGAGTATAATAAATTTAGTCTAAATCAACCACATAGAGATTCTTGCCATCTAAACTACATTAATGGAGTGTTTCACCTATGATACAAGCTAAGTTTCCTAAAAACTTGAATACTACTGAGAACTTTCTTACATGCTACTTTTCATGCACTGGGTCAATATTTTTCTAAGTTTCTTCCTGTGATATTTATTCTGAGACTTGATTTATTATATGCTTGAGCTGAGAGTATGCCCATTTGACTTTGTCTGCCTGAAGTAATACCAGCTTGTTCTCTCCATAGTTATGGTAGGTGACTAGTGTACTTCAAACCTGTAATGATGTACATCAGCTATATATGTGAGTCATATTATAAAATTTACTACAGAAGCTACAAGACATATACTTTTCTTTAGCATGAAGACTTGAAACTCTGGACAACAATAAAGATATTTTGAGCTGGTGCCATAAAAGATTAGGTGACATGTTTTCTTGAGAATGGGATGGACAAAGTTGTTGACTTCCCATATATCTGCAACCTAAAGAAGCTGGGTCACTCTATTTGAAACAACCCTAAAGTAATATTGACCAACTAAGGTCTTAGCTTGTTCTCAGGTTACACTAGATGGCTTACACCACAGAAGGATAGAAATGCAAATGAAAGGATGAGTTTACCTCAAAAGATGATGCTTTAGAGGCAAGGTCCAAGAAAATCAAACTGATTTTTTGGACATGGATTGCATGGTTTTATATACTATATAGTTATTTGTACTTATTGTAACATAGGGTATAGGATTGTGGACATAAGGTGTGTCATGAGGCATAAAGATTAAAAAGAAGCCTACCATAAGGTATAGTAATTAAAAGAGTGTATTGATGCATGGGACATCAAATGGAAGAGAAGCATAGCATGGAGATTCAAAGAATGGCTGTGGTTCTACAGGGGATTTTAGATCCATGAGAAGTATTGACAAGTCTATATGGAATCCCATGATAAAAAATAAGTATGAGTATGGTTTTATCATAGAGATAAGAGAAGTGAAAAGTGAAAATATATTAAGTCTGTTAATATGGTTCCATTACACTATCCTTGACCCATTGCATTTCCTCCACTGTGCCCTCAAGCTGTTGAGGCAATTCAAGGCCATACTCAGATGGAATGAATTAGATGATAGCTTTCTTGATCTGACTGTGGAATGTTTGGATGTTGTTGAAGAGCTATGGGTGGTCACACTAGTCATTAATATGCAAGCACAATAATAAGTCACTTACAAGAGTAGTCATGAATCTTCAATGTTGGTGGTAAAAACCTACATAACATGCAATTTGCTGAGAAAAGAATAGAATGAAGAATGAAAGCTCATATGATTTAAGCATCAACCTGTTGTTCTTGTGCTCACAAATCATTTCCTCCAGAACCTTGGTGCAGATGCTGTCTGTTACAAGATAGTGTTTTTTATGTTTTACCTTATCTTATTGTCTCATATGGTTGTCTTATCTAGTCACATGCCCATCATAAATCTCATGCCAATTGCATCTTCCATATTTACTTTCTTCTTTTAATTTCCACTTCCATGCACCTTTAGCATGTGTAGCTACCCTTCCATTTGATCTACCACACCTTGTATCATATCACATCACTTATTTTTATATGTTTATGCTATTTACTCTTTAGCATAGCACTGCATGATCTGTGCACCACCTTATAACATATATAAGTAGCTTAGGAAACAATTTTTAATGCCTAAATATTTTAGGTCATACTAGAAGATATAAACTAGCTTGAAAGTGAAGGGAGAGAGTATGAGTTTGGACTTGAGATTGTTTTCAAAAGAATTGAACTTACTTCTTTAGCCATGGCATTGCAGGCTTATATATTACTACATAGGTTTGTACCTATTTGACATAGGACATGGGGTATTACCATAAGAGTCCATATAACTATAAAGACCATGTAATATGGAAGCATAGTATGTATTGATGCATGAGACATCAATAACAATAGCTAGCACAACATGGAGATTAAAGGAAGGCTGTGATGATGTAAGTGAATTGCAAATATATGGAAAAGTGTTATAAGTCTATGACAGCTCCCATGATAAAGAATAGTGTGAGCATGGTAATGGATCATAGAAATAAAATAAATGAAAAAGTGAAAATATATGAAGTCCATTGAAATGAGACTGTTACACCACCCCTCTTCTAGGAATTGACCTTCAGGCAATCAAAGGAGGTTGATTCTTGTTTTGTCATATTTTTATATGATTTAAATAATATAATGAAAGAGGAGTGTGTCATGTGGAAATGACATGAAGCAGATGGATTCAACTGGTGGAATTTCAAGATGGCCATTTTTGTACCTAATAGGTTTTCTACAGGTTTCCATGTGTTGAATCTACAAGGTAATTCACTTTATATTCTTCCTCATGGTCCTTGGTGATATTTACCAGACCAGGTTGCACTGCAGATTGACCAGGCAATCTTTTTTTATATGATTTAACTTAGAAACATTAACAATGTTGTGAATTTTCATAGATTTGAGTAACTGTTAAGACCGTGCCGACAATCTCCGGGTGTAACTCCGGAACTCCAGAGTTTGGTGGGAATAAGGACGTTGGCTTCACCGTATGTGGTGCACCCTTGCTGTTGATCAGGTCCTTGTATTTCGGAGTGGAGGTTTGGGGTGATTCGGAGGGGAACAATAAAGTCGGAGGTGATCAATATGGATTGGAGGTGAACAGAGGGTTTATAACCAGAAGTCAAAAGTCAGTAGTCTGAGTCGATAATCTAACTGTAGTACAAAGCTAGGTACGGGGGTTTATATACGGAGGTAAAACGGGAGACGGAGTACTAAAGTCCGGGGGTCCGAGTATTTTCGGGGGTAC
>JBBPQZ010000051.1:0-30536 GCA_038092795.1 Boletus rubissimus
CCCCAGCGGTCGTTTCCGATTTGCCTATTATGTTTGATAACAAGTCTTCAGACTATTGCATCAGTAAACGCGAGATTATATCCGCTATCGGGGATAAGGAAGTCTTTTATGATTTATACACCACCATTTCCAATCGCGCCATCGACATGTACGTGAAAGCTGGGAGAAGAAAATTCGCACTCAAGATACATGGTAGCCTCGCTGTTCTTGATGTGTAGGCTCTCAATCCTGTTTAATTTCGAGGAAACTGAGTGCTTGTATATTGCAGCTACCGCGGAAGGCTTTCCAACGCACTCACTATATTTTCGTCTCTTCCAGCACATTATGCTCCTCACAGATGGACAGCCTTGGAGTCATTGATGCTCTCGCGTGCGATCGACACGCACGCTGCATTAAATAAACCGCGCGACCGCGAGTGGATCCACATCCTTCTCGCGTTCCTCAAGACATATGTGAATGACAGAAATACGGAGCTAGTCATGTCTGATGAGGACATCATGGCATACATCACTGGACTTGTACACGCTCTTCGAGAGGCGGCCGAGAAGCTTGAGTCGGGTCATTGGTGTGCCCACGTTACATGTGTATGGTGTCACTGATCGGGAATTTTTCCAGATCTCATCCACCCTGACTATCCCGTGATATCAATAAGCGTCGCGGGCGATGCCAGCTCTAGCGAGGAGGAAGACAGTCTTTCCCTAAAAGTTACCATTCAAAACAGACTACCATGCGTATGGATCTCACCGAGCCTGTATGTCAATTGTTGATATTTTCCCAGGACCTTGTCATCGACGAAGTCAGCGTAACGCTCACAGGACAAGATGCCAATCGTCTGAGGTTTGCGTCACAAGTCGACAAGCTCTCCCCTGGAAATAATTATTTGACTTTGAATTGTGCGGTACGTCACTCTCTAGACGCTTGCTTCGAGATTGTTGAGCCATGGACCTCATAGACGGCATGTTGTGGTATGTATGTGCTCGACAATAGCGAGATCCAGATGTCTCGACTTCGGTTCCAATGGAGTCACAAGATATCAGCAATTACCATCCCCCCGAAGGGAACGATGGTGTCATTAGTGCGACTCCCACACGACTCCCGAGTATTGGATATTCAACTGCGTCAGTCGCATGAGGGTAGGAGCTCGTGTAGTTCCGTACTCATCGATGCTAATGGTACCACATTGCAAACAGTTGATCTCGGGGCAATCTCCCGAATGTTGCTGGTGCTGTCCACTGGGCGTAACGACATCTCCATGGCGACTATAAAGTTGTCAGCACCTGGAGGAGTTAACTTTGACTACGCCAATGCTCAGATACAGAATTCAGGTTAGCAGTGATTCAGTTTTTCGTTTGGTATCGGGTACTAGTGCATATCTGGTCTGATAACAGCAGGAGAATTCGACCCTTCCGAAAATTGTATCAAAATTGCTGATGTCCCGAAAGACACCAATATGGTCATCTTGATCCCGCATACAGATGCCTCGAGGTTTAGCGTGATGGTATGTCAGGAACCTTTCCCCCGTGGCTTACCTTTGATAAATTCCCTAAGAAAATTGACGTCAAGGTGACCTATAGCACGACTCCGCAGCCGACAGTTACACGGACATTGAGAAAATCAATCATCGTCAGCGTTTCGCTTCCTATTGTAGTCAACGTCGAAGACTTCTTCCGTGGGGAAAGGTACCTTTCGATGTCCATCGGTCTAGATCCCTTCATTTCAGTAACCCCTTTCACAGGCTGTTTTCGAAATTTACCATATCCGCCGCTAGCCGTCAACATGTTCGGCTATCCTCGGCGGATCTGCAAGGACCATCCCATGGCCTCAAGGGCATCAAGATTGCCAAGCATCGATCAAGTCATGCCATGATGGTGAGTCAGGTCTTTGAGCGGTGCTCACGGCAGTACCGACCCTTCGGCAGACACTTACCCCGGAGCATCCTATCAATTATGTGTTCTCTATCGAATCCGAACACGGGCCAGGTGCATGACAACTATTTTTGATATTCTTTTTCCAGCTGAGCGCGATTCAGTTTTAGAACCACTTAACCTGGTTATCGTGTACCGCATGCTCCGCGAAGGTACCTCTCTAAATTTAATAGTCAGTGATTAATTAATCGGTGATACGGGCAGAGGTGGCGGCGCTGGTGCAGGAGGTAGTCGACGACGTTCTTGCCCAGACTTCACACAATGTTTCACAGGGTCAAGAATTGGCAGCGAATATTATCCAGTACCTGGAGGGCGATGCTGCGTGGGTCGAGCTGTATAGTGCCACCGGCCAACTTCCGATACCCAGCACATTGGAAATCCACGAGGGACTTAGAGAGTTGCTCACCTCTTTACAGCAGGTGCTTTACGTTGTTCTGATACGACTCGCATCTATTTATTTTATTTTTGTTTTATCTTCTAGAGGCTGGCACACAGCAGACCGCCCACGGAGTCACCATGCCCGTGGAGGGAAATCAGGATCCCGGTGGATATTCCACGGATGAATGTCAGTCTGAGGTTTGTAATTGCGAACTAGTTGACTCGACGTTCTATTCCAGATTATCGCTGCGGCACGGATCGTAATTCACTCCAGCCCATTTGGGAATGATGTTTCCCCTGAGAAGCCTGCTTCTATCTACGCTGGGCAACCGATCTCCGGCACCTTGTCCATCAGAACATCTCTGCATTGGGCAGACCCAGAGAGCAAGCTGCAGAAACATATCCTGCGCTACGATATTGAGGAACGCGTCAAAGATTGGCTTGTTTGCGGTCGGAAGCGAGGCGAATTCATCGCTCAGGTGAGTACAATGAACGTGTCCATTTCAATAACGCCACATGCATCATCTATGTGAACACAGGATGCCGAGACTTTCAGTGTCCCTTTGACTTTAATAGCACTGCATCATGGAGAATTGGCCCTGCCCAAAATCGATGTCAAACCATTACCGCTTGCAGGCGATGGCATGACAACAAGTGTGTTGCCCAATACTGACACACACCAAGTGAACGGCGCAGAAACGATCCTGGTGATACCGAGGGGTGGGAGGAGCACGTTTGTGGTTGGCATGGGATTACAGGATGAATGATACGAGAAACATACTATGACTATAATCGTCATGTTCTAGAGCGTCGGGCGCTGCCGATCACAGGATAAATGATACGAGAAATATATTATGACTATACATCGTCATGTTCTAGAGTCGGGCATTGCCGATTAATTTGTTAGACGGATTTACCCTCAGCATATCCAAACCATATGCCGAGGACTAGTGCGGAATTTGACACAAGCAAGATGCCAGATGACAAAGAGGTCGAGGGAAATACGTTCCACGCGTATTCAATTCCAACTATAATTGCCAGTCTGTCATCAAATAGATAAGAAAGACCGTAAAGCAGCGTCAAGCGAGTACTCACTGCAGGAAAAGTGGGTATTTTGTGCGCTGTACCAGGAACGGGAGCTGTTGGAAGTACCAGGAATAAAACTGATAGTGCAACGACCGAGCGAAGAGGATCCCAATCAGATTGGAAGTCATAAGTACCGTGGCAACATCTACAGCACCAAGATGAGCAAGCAACGCTTAACGAGCAGAGAAATAACCCTACAGTCAGCCGACACCGGTGAGAGCATGGCAGGAAGCATCGGATGGCGGAAACCCTTGCGGAGAACTACAGCAACCCCGCCGTCAGAGCGACACCACCTGAATAGGCCAAATGCGACCAGCACTGTTGCATGGCCGATGAGTAAACCTCGTGCCCACGAACGGCTGAGAAATGTTTGTTCGTCCAGGAACCGCCAGTTAACCGTCCATTTGTACAGGAACACACGTGATAGATCGAAGGCGTTCTGTAGATATGCCCGGGCATCTCCCGCTAAAAACGGACGTGCAAGCACAATCTGGGTAAAAGTCAAGACCAATAGATGGCGCACTGTGACCACTAAACCGTGGCGCTTGAAGAGAATAACGAGGATACCAGGGAGGTACAACAACGCGGACATCTTCACAGACAATGCCAGGCTAATTTGTTCGTCAGCTACATTCAGATATAGTTCGCTCGACATTGAACCGACCTAAAGATCAGGATGCCCAAATCGTCCAAGGCTTTTTGAAATGCTAATATAGCGGCCGGGATGAAAACTGCTGACCAGCAGTCGTTGAACAGCCGCAAAACAAATATGGAATGTAGTCTCTTGCTGAGGGGTAAGAGTAAGATAGTCCAATTTGGCGCACCGCCTTGTCTGTAAACGCAGGATACTAGAATGAGAGTGGCAATATACAATGTTCCATAGATTTGTTGCGCTAATCCAATGTTTCGACCAGCGTCGGTGACACGATGTAAGAGGTGATGGATGTGAACATGCCCAGCGGGATATCTTGTTGCTAACCGTGAGTTCCAACAAAAGTAATGATTGAAACTCAAACTCACACTAGCGGACCAGTAGGGCCAACAATCTCGGCATAATTCCGTTCTCCCTTCAAGTACAGGTTGACATGGATCATATAGGTCTCCCAGTCGATTTCTGTATCTGTTTTGTCACATGGTCACATTGATGTAGGAAAGTAAGGATCCAGGCTACTGACATGGAACGAAGCGTATGATGAGCTGGGTAAGGAATGCATCCCCGAGGATCACAATACCGCTCAAACCCCAGAAATAGCGTTTGTCCAAGAGCAACGAACGGAAGAGCTCGTATCCCAAGCGGAGGAACTTGAAACCACTGGATGAGGCAACGCGAGGTAGATTGGACATCTACAGTCTCCAGGGTGGTTTGATGTAGTACAAAGTCCTTAGTGCTGGATATGGAGACAAGAGCTGAGCTACTGCCGAAGTGGACGCTACCGTAGAGCAACGGAGGACTTAGTACTAGTACTACTATCGAGTACTTGTCAATTGTTACTCGCACGAGGACGAGTCAACGTCTACACATTGCACACACAGCGGGCACCGTGCCTGACGATCTCGTACCATTTCAGAGTACGTTTTTCCGTCTATAAGAGCAAGAACATTGAGGAACATATACGCATACATAACTTGCAACATGGACCGAAAATGCGATCAAAAGAAACAAGGATTGGAGTGGGACAACAATCAAGGTGGGCGATACTGGAACAAAGATGAAGCGGTGAAATGAGTACAGTAAAAGTAGGAGTGGGGAACAAGACAAGGAATAGAATATGGTACTCGGCGCTCAGCCCTTGCATTGCATCAAGGCCGATCCCAAGTTTTGTTGGGTGTAGTCCATGGTATTAGGGTCACGAGAAGGAGAATTGTGTCCAGAGGGAAGTGGAGACCGCAACCACCCAGGTGTGATAAGGCCGCTGCCACCTGCCCCAAATACGAAACCACCACTCAACCCTTCCATGGTGTCCGAATAGCCTGTTGTCGCCTTTGTCAACCACATGGGAGGCTAAGGATTAACATCAACGCACCAGGCACAAGGACACTGTCCCAGAAACCATTGCTGAAAATGTTCTCCATAGACAGCATTCCCATCCCTTCGTCGGATGTTGGCAAGGTGGCCATGGTCGGCGGGAATGTAGACATATCAGCCACAGGCCCCATCTCGCTGGTGAAGTGAAAGTCGTTCACTCCATTCGTAGACATCGTTGAGCCAAAAAGGCTCAT
Source organism: Boletus rubissimus (assembly GCA_038092795.1). Lineage (NCBI taxonomy): Eukaryota > Fungi > Basidiomycota > Agaricomycetes > Boletales > Boletaceae > Lanmaoa > Lanmaoa rubissima. The sequence goes on from JBBPQZ010000051.1 coordinate 5,610, forward strand.
ATCATGCTGTCCAACCGTCTCGTCGCCGACCACGACTTCAGTCTGAGGCTGAGACCGTTGTAGTTGTTGCTGCTGTTGCTGTTGCTGTTGTTGCTGAGGAACATCGGTGCGTGCAGAGGTGAGTGCACGGAGGAATGTGCTGTACAGAGCGGGAGTATGGTGGGGGTTGATTGCAACATCACCGAGAACCGACGCAATGTCTGTTACGAGGTCGATGATCTTCTGCTCATTTTGGATATATTGTTGGAATTCCGGCCGCATGAGCTGGAAAGATTATTCAGACAGCAATAATTACCTTTTCGATCCAACCATTTACCTTGAGCAAACTTAGGACGGCATACGACAAGAACACAAAGTGCGAGTCGGGTGAATATCTGAGGAAGCCTCGTGGTGCAAGTTCGTCGCGTGCAATGACGGCAACAGCTGTGGCTGAAGTGTGGCACTTCGAGAAGAAGTAGGGGATATCGACAGTCGAGCGTTCGATGGCGTTCTGAAGTCCGAAGGAATGCATGACCAGTGAGTAGTAATGAAAGTAAAACATCATCATTGTGGAGGTATAGTCCTTGAGAACCTCATCACCTACGGTTGCAACAAAACAATGAGATGGGCAATACGGCATATGGAAAACACTTACTCGTTATTACCGCGCGAGTGTTCGTCCATTCGTCCAGCCAGGTTATAATTTGCTGTTCAAAAGTCTTGATTACCAACAAATAGTCACAGTCCGTTTGGAGACCGGATGGAGTATTGATGCTAGAGTATAAGAGATCCAAACTACGAGACACGATACGTTGTAATTCCTGAGAGACGACTTCGATATGCCGGCTAAGCAAGAAAATGAAAAGAAAACGGACTCACAACAAAGTTTGCAAGCCCTCGGTCACCAGGTGCACCTATGGGGGAGTCGATCCATTGAAGGACATTACGTATAATAAAACTACGAAGAATGGAATCATTTCGATCAGATCAGTTACGAATATAGACAAAAATACCCACTCTTCCCGTATTGAATGAGGTTTGCCCATCTGAGCACTTGTACTCCTGTCGAGCGCAAAGCACAGGAACCACGTACGCTCGCGATTGTGCACTTCCTTGTCACGCGCACGGCCTTCCGGAGTATCTTGGCTCGTCACTGCCGTTTTGCGGTGCAGATTCATATCGGTGGCCATCCTTCAAATCTCAGTGTCAGGGAAGGTATATGACGTAACAGAAGATACACCGACCGGATAGCCATCCCCAGCAGTAACCATGTTTTGTCGTACTCGTACCGTTCAACAGCACCACATCCCCACAGCGTGAGCAAGAGATAAGCTTGCACAATTTCAAGGGATTTGTAACCTCGAGCAGGTACGCTGAATGCGAGATTTTGCGCAAGCTCCGCGAGTTGCGAGTGAAGCTCCGGACGGTGCGTATAGAACTTGGAGGCGATAGCGCAGACTACGGCATTGGGGTGAAACGTGTTCCTCAAGAAGTAGAGGAGGAACAACATACTTGACGTAAGTAAGAACGGAGATCTCGAACAAACGAGGGCTGGTGTATGAAATTCTTGATCCAAGAGATGACAATGCATCTGTCAAAGTATCAACCGCATATCAATTACATTGCAGCACCACGACTAACATTCATATGGTCAAAGTAACTGATAGAGATTTAAAGTTGAGTTTGGAGAAACGAATAAGAAGGAACACAGGGTACTAACATGTTGAACAATGCAAGCACCTCTTCGGTACTCACAAAGCTTAGCATCTCGGGTTGTATTTGCCTCTCGATGTAGAGCCGTCTGAGCGGCAAGATTGACATCGGACCTGACAAGTAATGAGCGGTTCGGCATAACTTTATAGAAAGAGATGATGAAACCTGGTCTGAAATAATTGTCACTCGCGACGCCGAGCCGATGATCTGAATCAGCATCAACTTGACGCGCGGTGAATGATGTTGTGATCCCGTGTGCTCTCCGATTCGCCAAACTCGCTTCCGCGAGTAACCCCAGAGGGTTCAATGCATTGTCGGGAAGGGAATGCAATTTGGGCGAGCCGGAAGGGAGGGTAGCGCTCTGGGCGGGATAATTTGGCTGCGGGGGTGGTGATGGTGATTGCAGAAGCGCCTGAGTTTGAGCTAATTGAGCTACTGGGGATGGTGAGCGGGAAATCATGCCGGATGTCATGCTCGGATTTCCGATAGACCTAAGGACGGTGTCCAGAGTCCGTTCCATTTTTCGAAGGGACTTTGTCAGAAGCTCGTGTTTTCTTGGGCTTGAGTTTGAGTGGTGAATACTTCACGAGGAATGAATGGTTGATGGACTTACTTGGATGGCCGTTTTCCGCGGTTCGACTCCTCGAAAATACACTCGTGATTACCAGCGAGACAACGCTTGCAGGGTGGACCTTGCTCAGCGCCGACGCACTTCATTTTAAGGCGGCGACAGACGGTACACGCGCTAAAGGAAGAAGATGAGGGGAGAAGTGATTGCGGAATAGGATGATCTTACCGAGCGCCCCTGGTCGACTTTGTCTTGGGTTCACCCCCCTCGGCTGCAGGACTAGGACCATCTGTGGGGTCATCAGTGCGGACTTTCTTTCTGCCGGTGTCGCCAAGCCCGCCGACGAGGGAGGATGGGCGCTTTCCGTTGGTATTGGGCGGTGAAAAAGACATATTTTCAGTTGGAGGGGTGCCGATGGTGTCGGATCCTTGGGAGGAAGGGGAGGAAAGGTTGTGGGGGAGGGCGAGGTGATGAGACATGCTTTGCTGTTGCTGTGGCTGGTGCTGCTGTGGGTGCTGATACGGGTAGTAGGGGGGATACAAGGAAAGGGTAGGGTCAATCTGTGGGGAACGCGGTGGGGGCATGTTAGGCTGTGGAATGCCGTGGTCCTGGTGATGCATGGACATGATGAAGTCGAACTTGTAGGAGGGGTCGAGGTAGCGCTGCGGATAACAGGGGGTGGGAGACAAGGGCATGAGGATCATTTTGGAGGAGGGCGATAAAATGGACGACTTACAGTTGGTTGATATGAGGAGAGATGGATGTAGACCACGTGCAAGGGATGCGATGAGAAACGGCGGGGGTGGCGGCGAGTCCTTTCACGCCAACGTCCAGATCCTCCTCGAAACCTAACAACAAGTCGGAGCTCTAATAACTCCATCCACCCAATCCCCACCATTCAACTCTTTGCTCGTCGTCCTAACGCCGGCTCGAACCCCAACGTTCAAATAGCTCTTGTACGTATTTTCGCTTCAGCCACTGACAGACATGGGAGTCTTCTTCTCGGCGCTTCACAGGCCTTCCGTAGACAGCATCCTCAATACATGTACAGTCATTGCACAAATGGCACCTCCCGATACCCGAGCTACCCAGATTCTCCCTGATGTCATCACTTTACCCAGCCCGTCCTTGTCTGACCTCCTCGATCGTGTTTACGACACGTCCTCTTCCATGACACGACATATGACATTGCACTACACATTTCCTTCTCCAGATTGCTCCCAGTCTCGTCACCTGCGATACCACGGTGCCAACACAACTCAGTATCCAGCTCACAACGTGGCATGGAAGCGCGTGCTCCTCACTGACGATAGACAAGAATAGATACCAAAATGTTGAATCCCTCCTCAAGCCATCTAGATCTTGCTCCATCTCCAGATGGTGGGCCAATTTAATTCTCATTGTTCTCCCATGCCTGACATGGTGTCACCTAGTTCCTAACACACTAATCTGGCCATCTAACCGTGAGACCACCGTTTGTCATCTCGTTCTCCTTCGAGATGGCATGCCCATATGCTCATCTAGGGTTTCGGGCACCCTGTATGTATTAGCAAGTCGCTTGCGCGCGCGGCTTCAAAGATGTGCAGGGACACTCTTCGGAAGATTACGGAGTTCTCATTACCTCCCTGTTACCTTTCTCTGCGCCTTGACATGCGGTAGTCCAAATCGAGGCAGCCAATTGACATCCCCCGTTTGTATTGAAATTTATACATTCCATGACAGGCTCATCAGAAAGATCACATCTGGTGAATATTCCCGGATCTTCAGGTGTCTTATCTCCTAAAAATATCTTCCCATATCAACTCGTCTTCGACCTCTCTGGTGCCAATAGCTCAGGCTCATTCCTAAGGATGGGGTAACCAATTAACTTCCGCAAGGAACACTCCGAGGATTGGATGTCTTCTCGCTCACTTAACATGAATATTCGGGTTGTGCAGGAGCCACATAATTGCGGCGAGTCATTGGATGCCCCTTTGTAACTTGTATGGTATGTGGACATTTTCTTATCTTTGCTCCATACTTCTATCCTTGGCATTCTGTTGGTTGTGGCCTGCCAATTCCATTTCGCAACTTCCTCTCCAGGGTCGATGGATCCTGTCTACGGCTGGGAAAGTCAATTGGTGAGGGATGGTCAAATTGTGACCGTATAATTCCAGATCCCCGTTTGACTCCGGAGTTGTTGACAATTTCGCTGAGGCCTTCTCGGCAAGTTCCCACTTTGCAACGTGGATGGTGAACACGGGTTGCTGCCAAGTACCAGTTCGCATTTTTTTATTGATCCCTGAGATCTGAGAATCCACGATAATGTCCGTGTTCGTGCGCTGCTATGAGGGTCACATAGCTGACAACAATCCTGCTCTGACCCGAGACAGCAATGGAACCTCTGTTATTACTCCTTGATGGTGTCAAAGTAGGTATGAACCCGAATTTTGAAGCCTCTGACCTGTCCTACATACGTGAAGAACACAATCCATCAAGAATTGCATTCAACGGAACATACTATTTAGATAGGGGTTTGTATAAATCAGAACCTCAAATTGCTTGACAACGCCCTGGGCCACATCAGACATTACTGGCGACAATTCAAAAGAGCGGTCGTGGGATGTGTATCGTATATTGTCGGACGAGCCTCTTGAAAGCTATTTACTTTCGTCTGTCATTCAATTTCCGTCCTCTCATAGGTTGCTTTGTTACTAACTTAAAGCCCAATGCTTACTATGTACGTGTACGGAAGAAAGTGCAACCGCAGGGTTCCGGCAATGACAGAACCACCCATCGGCCACCGAGCTCAGCAACTCTGGGCCGAACCCGGATATCGATAGATCACCACATCTGGTGATGATTTCATACCTCAACAAGTCCCCCCCCGGTAGTAGAACATCTCCCAAAGCTTTGTTGTATCTTTAACTTGAAGTCAACAACCATCGTCAAGCCGTTTCCCGGAGGGCCCTTCTGGCACGAATTTTGTCCCGTCTTGACAATGTTGGAAGACTGCGTAGCAAGCGAAGTAGTCGGAGACGGTCCCTCTGCATTGCCTCTGCACCTGATTGCCAGCATCGTCTCATTGGTCTGAAGACGAAAGATGTGCCACGGTCGAGCAAATCCCCTTAACCCCACTTCAGCATTTCTCAAGCGGGTTCCTGTCTCGGTTTTTCAAGTAATGTGAACGTAACATTGTCCAGGTGTCGACTTGTATACTTCATCTCATTAACAGTTGTAGAGGCCTGATTCTGTGACTACAGATCAAGCAGCTCGTCGATAAGTCGAATCTCAAGCACCGTATTACAATGCTATCGCAGTACAAGCATCCATCACGCAACCCGCATATCCAGGAGGTGCTGTGCAAATCTTACCTGTCCTGACCCTTGTTTGGACTTCCCATTGATGGATGCAAATACCGATAGTCCGCGGTTGATAACGTTGCGGTTGCAATATCAGAGGGATTCTGAACGTTGAACTGGTGACCGTTGACCATGGTGGCGTGGTAGCACAGTGATGAAACACACGTCGGGCCCCACTCACTCACTCAGGCATTTACAATCATCGGGGCCCGAGTTGAGCGTTTCTGAGACCTTTGATGAATTATTTCAGAGTGTTCAGAACTCTAGTCAGGCATGGGCAAGTGGCGCCGCCTGGCATCAAGATGGGTGGTCAGCGATAGCGTTATGCGGCGTCCGGCGGCAAAATTGAAGAGTTGTTGCTTCCTCACTCCATGTGCCCGAGCTCTATGGGACGCTCTGATTTTTATAGTACACGGTCTTTGCTTCCTTTCAGATAAAGAAAGTCGGTCGTTAGAGGGCTGTGGAACCTGTTTGAGCGATTAGGCGATCATGTACATCACATGGCGGCCCACACTCATGATCAGTAATCAGTTAACAGCTTCCTCCAAAAAGCGTACACAACCTTTACTCCAAGTCTCACGGTCTGATAAACTGGCGATAGAAGCTCCCCTTCTCAACGACCTCAACTCAGACGAGAACTTGAATTCTTAGACCAGCGCGGTACCGAAATGGTAGTCGCATCTATTCTTAAAAGGATCTAGCAGTAGTGTGAACTACTGATTCCGACTGTGGGGAACGAGACAAAGCTGCAATAACAGGTAATGCAGGTCAAGGAGTTGATCTTCAATCATCAATGATCGGACTGTTCTGTGAAAACCACTCTCTCTTCGCAGCCTATAAGGCGTTCAAAGCTCGGACGCGACATTGTCATACACATCAACGTTGGGGGAGAACACCGACCAGCAGCAACGCCAAAAATTTATTCCGTGAGGAGGCACGTTGTCACTGGTGCGAGAATGTTCTCTGTGCCTGAGTTCTTTGACTCTTCGACTTTGAGAAACTTGGGGTCATCATGGGGACACTCTATAGTTCAAGATACTCTGCGGAATCGTTCGTCATGCACAAGTGCAAAGTCTGAAGTGACTACACGCACCCGAACCGTTGCTGATAAAGAGTCGAACCACTAGGTACGAGCGGATCTTCGAACACGTTTACCATTCAACTTGCAGACGTCCTAGACGGCAGGTCCGGAGTCCCGATCGGTATTCGGGATGATTCTCTGACATGCCATAAATGATTACATCCATGTAGAGCATTGAATAGGCTCAGAGGGCAACGGTCCCGAAGTCTTTTCATTTCGGAAAGCGGGATATGCAATGTCTGCCGATATCTCTATATCCATTGGGTAGAGGCTCATATCTGTGCGGACAAGCGACCACCTACATACTATACCTCGTTGTGAAATTGAGATGCCGCATGCGGTGATGGATCTAAGGTCAGTAAGCAGGTGCTGCAACGACAAGTCACGCAAGTCTAAAATCTAAAATGTAACGTCGGCGGAGGACGTAGGGTAGTAATACATATCGATGCTGGAAAACCTTCCGCAAAGCGAGGTCTTGGCTGTTCTGAGTTGTCTGGTGGTGGCACACAGCCATGCTCGGCAGTCCGGCAGGAAGATGCCGCAGGTCTATGTCCTCTCGGAGATTGAAGCGGCATCTGAAAGTGTCTTTGCTTGGGTTGTGCAGGGAGGGTGGCTTTGATGCGCGTTCACAGATACTCTCCTCTTCCTCCACCACTTCTCTAACGCGGCCATGAGCCATCAAGCACGTCCCTCGTTGGTGCTGGCACCATCAGTAAATACCACTACGTACGTTTTTCTATGGCTTCCAGGTTCATGTTCACGTACTGACGCGTCGGTCTGTGGACCAGCGTGGTGACCACGACAACAACGACGACCACGTATGCCCCTATCCAATTGCCACCCCTGCCCCCGCCAGCGGAACCCAAGAATCCGAAGGACTATCCTTTGTTACACGCCAACTTACCTGCATCTCTTCGGAGATTCTCACTTGTCTTTCCAGGAGGCACTCACGCTACCTTCCGAGACGGTGAAAATGGCGAGGAGGAGATGCGGGAAGAAGAGCTAGTCGCAAGCGGGGCTGGTTGGAGGATCCTCAAACCAGAGGAAACGGCCGAGCAGGGCAAGGTAGTTGGTCTTGTCGAGGCGGTCGAGCGCTTTGGCAGAAAGCGGTCACACGGAGTTGACAACATGATGGAGGGAGTAGAACCAACGATAGAGCGAGAGGTGCATACTCCTCCGAGAAAGAAAGCGAGACCCACACATATACCTCCAATCACGACGATGATTGCTGCGGCGCCACCTTCACCTCTTCCATCTCCGCATGGCTCACCATCGCCGCAGACAATCTGGCCTTCTGCACCTCCAAGCGGTGCCTCTTCGCCGCATCCGCAGCCCCCACTTCAACCCGATCTTACTCTTACAACGCTTCTGACGCTCCCATCACTGTTGACACATTTCACAAATCTGCCGCAGCAGCTACAGTCGCATTTTCTGCTCACTCTTTTACGGCATTCTCCGTTACCCGTGTTGCGGACCCTCCATTCTGTTTTAACCCCGACTTTGGCGCGGGATTTCTTAACACTCCTTCCCCCCGAGCTTGTATCACACATCCTCAGTTATCTCCCATACTCAACGCTTGCACGAGCTTCGCGGGTCTCGAGATCCTGGCGTGCTATCATTGATTCGGACCCAGTGCTCTGGAGAGACCTCCTCAAGAGCACAAAAATCTGGTTCGGAGGTGATAGTGAACGAGCATTCGCACGCTCCATCTACGCACGTCGTCTGGCCGAAGCCCGTAAGATACCTTCTACTCTCCCACTCCCTCACCCATACAAATTACTCTTCAAATCGCGGCACCTTACTCGGACACGCTGGGTAACAAACGAGATGCCAAAACATCATACATTCCCCGCTCATGGGACTTCTGTCGTGACTTGTCTATTGCTTTCGCACGGGCGTATCATATCGGCATCGGATGATCACTCAATACATGTTTATTCACCAGTGACGGGCGAGCTTTTACGATCCTTGGACGGTCACGACGGAGGCGTCTGGGCTTTAGCGGCCACCAAGGATACACTCGTCAGTGGTTCCACTGATCGCACTGTCCGGATCTGGAACCTAGCCACCGGACGATGCACACATGTATTTGCTGGGCATACGAGCACCGTTCGTTGCCTTGCTATCGTCAAACCAGAATGGGTTGAGATTGAAGGTGAAGGTGGTGTTATTTCTAGGGAGAAATGGCCCAAGCGATCTGTGATTGTCACTGGGAGTCGTGACCATTCTTTACGAGTATGGACATTACCTCGACCGGGTGACGCTGAATATCGTTGGGTGGGCGCGGATGACACGGATGTCGAGTTGTCGGAGGTAGGGTGCTGCTGCTGACGTTGGTCTTCGTCTCATCTGGTTCTTTCTTTAGGAGGACATCGATGAAAACCCATATCATAAATTGCATCTCGAAGGTCACGATCATGCAGTTCGCGCCTTGGCCGCTCGTGGTCGTACTCTTGTATCTGGCAGCTATGACTGTACCGTTCGGATATGGGACATTGTTACTGGCGAGTGTAAATTGATCTTGGTTGGCCATACTCAAAAGGGTGAGCTGCCCCGTGTCTCACTTTCTAAGATCTTTCGTGTTTATGGTGTCTCTAGTGTACAGCGTCGTGTTAGACCTCAATCGTAATATCGCATGTTCAGGATCTATGGATGGGACCGTTCGCATCTGGAATTTGCGCAACGGGCAATGTCAGCATACACTGACAGGGCACACTTCTCTGGTCGGTTTGCTAGGCCTTTCGGCATCTTTCCTCGTCTCCGCTGCGGCCGATTCCACCCTGCGTATTTGGGACCCTGATACTGGTGAATTGCGCCACACGCTTGCCGCCCATGCGGGTGCCATCACATGCTTCCAACACGACGAGTTCAAAGTTCTTAGTGGATCCGATGGAACGTTGAAAATGTGGAATATTCGTGATGGGACGGTCGTGCGAGACCTGCTCACTGGAATCAACGGCGTATGGCAAGTTATCTTCGAGGGTAGATGCTGCGTGGCGGCGAGTAACCGTAACACAACAACTATGCTCGACGTCTGGGACTTTGGAACTGAAGGCGATGATGACTGGATTGGAGAACCACCTGGTGGAATGTACGATGACGACACGGACGAGGACAGTGAAATAGAGGGGCAGGCAGATGTCGATGCAATGGATCAGGATCTCGAGGTTGACCCATCGGAACAGTCAACAGAACAGGGAGGGCCGCTTCGCGATATTGTTGATGATAACGAGTCCTCACGTATCCCATCTGACACAGAGGACGAGTCGATGGAGCGGGGTAACGGAGTTGGGAATTCAAAGTGGGCGAGAAGCACGTCCTCCCGGCCGACGGTTTCTCACCGCAGCAGAACGCTGGCAGGGGAGAGTTCACTGAGGCGGAGTAATCCTCTCCCTTTGGACGGTATACCTGCACGTTTACCGACGAACGAGACACCGACACGACCAAGGATACGGCCAGCCGCCAGGAATGGCAGTAGACGGTAGCACCGTGGCCGGTCATATTTCGTTGCAGCTGGTTTTGGACGTTTCTTGCGACATTCTTACTTTGAGAAATCACTCAATGACTCCTCCGTGGGGGGTACTCTCCCGACTCCTTCGTTAGGGACGGTTTTTATGTTGGACGGTTGTAAGGTCGGTGTTACATTAGCATGTTCGGATTACAAAATAGTCGTGGGAAATAGATAACTGTTATATCATAACTTAGTCTTTCCTGTCTGCCGCGAGACTTAAACTCGAACGACATCGATGGATTCCTTCGATAATTTCCAGTACGATTCTACCTCCTCTTACGGCGGCGCCCACAGCGTCGTCGACGACAACTCCTCCGTCTACACTGCAACCACCAATGCCCCAGTTGATCTCAGCACCCTTTCTATCGCCAACGATCGTTCTCTCGTGTCCCCTACAGACCGCAATGGCCACCATCACCACGCCTCACGATCCACGATGGATGAGGATTTCGATGCTGTCCTCGACGATTTGAAGGACGAAGGCTCCGTCGATCTACCACCGCACGCCTGCAGGTATGCGGACCATCTCACTTCAACTGCCCGCAGCTAATAACTGTTTTCTAGTTATTGTGGAATTCATTCCCCAGCGTCGGTCGTCAAGTGCCTTATTTGCTCCAAATGGTTCTGCAACTCTCGCGGAAACACCTCTGCGTCACACATCGTCAATCATTTAGTCAGGGCCAAGCACAAGGAAGTGATCTTGCATGCCGAGAGTCCACTCGGTGAAACAACTCCAGAATGCTACAACTGCGGTAGCAAAAATGTTTTCATGCTGGGTTTTATACCTGCAAAGAGTGATACCATCGTTGTTTTATTATGCCGGTACGGCTATTCACTTTGACCACCTCCAGCTACTCACACCCACGTTTTCAGTCAACCTTGCGCAGCAACTACGAAAGACATGTCGTGGAACACTGCCCTCTGGGCTCCGTTGATCGACGACCGTTCCTTCCTTTCCTGGTTGGTGAAACCTCCTAGCGAGACCGAACAACTTCGCTCCCGTCAGATATCGTTTAACCAAATCAACCGGTTAGAAGACCTTTGGCGCGAAAATGCTAATGCCACCCTTGAGGATCTAGAGAAACCTGGTGTCGACGACGAGCCACAATCAATTCTGATGCGATATGAGGATGCTTACCAATACCAGAACATCTTTGGTCCCTTGGTCAAGATAGAAGCGGATTACGACAAACGACTTAAGGAGAGTCAGACCCAAACAGACATCACCGTACGTTGGGACCTCGGTTTAAACCAGAAGAGGGTAGCATGGTTTTGCTTGCCGAAACTTGAGAGCGGTGAAGTAAGGCTTGCGGTGGGCGATGAGTTGAGGTTGAGGTATCAGGGTGAATTGCACAAGGCTTGGGATGGAGTCGGCCATGTCATCAAAATACCGAACAGTAGGGCAACCCCCACAGTTTCCTTCTCACTAGCTGATCCCATTTGCAGACGTATCTGATGAAATTGGATTGGAACTTCGAAGAACAGAGGGAGTTCCTACTGACATTACACATGGTTTCTCGGCCGACTTCGTCTGGAAGTCAACCAGCTTTGATCGAATGCAACTGGCTATGAAGACATTTGCAGTAGACGAGAAGAGCGTGAACGGTTATATCGTAAGCATGTCGAGAGTTTATTATGCATCGGACAGCACTAAGTGGTAGAAATAGTATCACAAACTTTTGGGTCATGAAGTGGAGCCCCAGGTTCTGCGAACCCAGATGCCTAAACGCTTCTCTGCGCCAGGGCTTCCAGAGTTGAACCACTCGCAGATGTACGCGGTTAAGAGCGTCCTCCAGAAACCACTTAGCCTTATCCAAGGCCCTCCCGGAACCGGCAAGACGGTCACCTCTGCATCGATCGTGCACCATCTTGCAAAGATGAACCCTGGTCAAGTACTCGTCTGTGCACCCTCTAATGTTGCTGTCGACCAATTAACGGAGAAGATACATGCCACGGGCTTGAAGGTTGTCCGCCTTACAGCCAAATCCCGCGAAGCTCTGGATTCTAGCGTTGCGTTCTTGACATTGCATCAGCAAGTCGCAAACAGTACCACTCATGTCGAGCTCCAAAAGCTCATCCAACTGAAGAATGAACAAGGAGAGCTGAGCTCAAACGATGAGCGCAAATATAAGACCCTCATCCGCCAGTGCGAGAAGGAGATCTTGAGTGCAGCAGACGTGATTTGTTGCACATGTGTCGGTGCTGGCGATCCAAGGTTGAGCAAGTTCAAGTTCAGAACCGTCCTGATCGATGAAGCGACCCAAGCTGCTGAACCAGGTATGTCTTGCAAAGCTTGCCTGTAATCAGTTATTTGAACCTTGATGCCAGAGTGTATGATTCCTCTCGTCCTTGGTTGCAAACAAGTGGTCTTGGTTGGCGACCATCAACAACTCGGACCAGTCATCATGAACAAGAAAGCTGCCCGCGCCGGCCTCACACAGTCCCTTTTTGAGCGCCTCGTCGTCCTTGGCAACCGCCCAATTCGACTTCAAGTTCAGTATCGCATGCACCCATGTTGCTCGGAGTTCCCGTCCAACATGTTCTATGAAGGCACGTTGCAAAATGGTGTTACTGCCCCTGAGCGTCTCCGCAAGAACGTCGACTTCCCCTGGCCCGTTCCTGATACTCCAATGTTCTTCTATCAGAACCTGGGACAGGAAGAGATATCATCTAGTGGGACGTCTTTCCTTAACAGGTACGTAGTATTTGATTATTCCTGAGATGCGCTCATGCATTGTTCACAGGACGGAAGCCTCAAACGTGGAGAAGATTGTCACAAAATTCTTCAAGTCTGGTGTTGTTCCTGCGCAGATTGGTATCGTTACACCATATGAAGGACAGCGATCCTACATCGTCAACTACATGCAATTTAATGGCTCGCTCAAGAAGGACCTGTACAAGGAGATCGAAGTTGCCAGCGTGGACGCATTCCAGGGCAGAGAAAAGGACTATATCATCCTCAGCTGCGTTAGGAGCAACGAGCACCAAGGGATCGGTTTCCTAAACGACCCTCGACGATTGAACGTCGCTCTCACTCGCGCCAAGTATGGTATTGTCATTCTTGGGAATCCAAAAGTTTTGAGCAAGGTAAGTTACATGGGATAACTTATGCACCCCCAGATTGTTCAACGTCCGCCCGCAGCACCCCCTGTGGCATTACCTGCTTACCCATTACAAGGAGAAGAATTGTTTGGTCGAAGGTCCGCTTAACAACCTCCAAGCAAGCATGATTCAGTTCAGCAAACCCCGCCGCGCTCTCAAGATGGATTCGTTCCGCCGGCACGAAACCAACGCGCGCGAGTACTTGCCCAGCAGCGGTACTGGACGCTCCGGCACCCCGAGCCGCTTTGACGCCAATTTCTATCGTACCCATGACGCTCTTGCATACATTCCTTCCGATGTGCAGTCCTTGCGTTCACAGGCAACCTACTCCTCTGGTCTCCCTGTGTTTACTGCTACTGGAGGTTTCCCTTCTGGTGTGCCTCGTGGGCCTGGCGGTGCGGGCAAGCGCAGTGCTTATGGAAGCTACGCGAGTTCCATTATTTCTCAGGATGCTGGCCCACCTAGTAGTGCCAGTATAGGCGGCGGCAGTTTGGGTGGGTCGCTGGCCTACTCCCAGTCAGATCGCCTTCGCAGACGTGGCTCGTTCTCTTCGGCGGCCGGGACAGACATGGGAAGCATGAGTGGATACGACTACAAGAGTCAGGACGGGACGACGGATGCGGACGATATGAAGAGCCAATACACCGGGACCCACTCCGGTGTCACTGTGTTCTAACGTCGTCACGGTGCTGACAACCATTTTGACCTGGCAAAGCTCAATGGGTTTGAGCGATTTCTGTGGTCCGCTCTCACGTTTGGCCGAAAGTCGGTATGCACTTCCTTGCGAGGGTGCGTTTCGTGGCCCATCGTATCAGTCAACCTTTTCATCGCAAGCGACTACGTTCTCGGTACTCCCATCGCCTGCCCGTCCTCCTGCTGTCTCGACGGCAAGATAGCTCACCCGTTAGCAATTCTCGTGGAAATGACTGGTATCACCTTTTCCAGCCGGGCGTTGTTGTCATGCACATTATGCTCCAACTATACGTGACCAATCGCTATGATTCCAACTACTGCATAGATAGAAACTTTTCTGTATGGATGACTATGATGAATATGAAGTCATGAGGTCAGCAGGATTAGCCAGGCTTGTCGACTGCATTGCTGCCATGAATAACCGCAGTAGACACCTAAGTACAGAATTCGGGTGCATTCAAACCCTTTGAGGAATCCGCTCGTCACATTACAAAGACTTGATGGTCATCATGCTTTACGTGTGCCCCTCCTGGGACCAGCGGAAGTGTCCTCAGAAATAGCCCTCCGGTGCGACGAGGGAGGTGCTGACTGAACCGTATGTTGCGCCTGCATCCCATCCTCTGCCGGTAACATACGAGCTTGTGTGAAGAACAGTTTTGCGTCCCTCTCCGCGATGTTCTCGATATAGTACGTGTTTCCTGGAATTGGCTTTCTTTTCGGGAACAACGGGATGGATAGTGATACACGAACCTCGGGGAACGAGGAACATTCCGCCCGTGGTGATGATGAAGCTACTTTCGTGTATGAAAACCGACACAGCGCCTTGAATCACGTAAAATACCTAAGTTGAAGCTTCACAAAAGCTGAAAAGAAAAAAAAAAAGGTTGCACGCACGTATGTGTTATCTTTGGTAGACTTGCTTGGTTTCTGGGACTTTGGAGGTATATGCATTTGACCGGCCGCAATGAACTCGCCCTCTCCAAAGATCTTTTGGAAAAACCAATTGCTGTTTGCGGCTGCTTTGGGTTCGATCATGTTGGCCAAGAAGGCAACACCTGAACGGGTCATTCAAGTCAGTCTTCCAACCGTGCTTAACTTTGATGCAGTCCTTACGCCGTGAGACTTCCTCTTGCGTGTCATAGTCAATGACAATCGCATTAGTAGACGTGTTTTCATCCCATCCCTCCTCTGGGTTGAATGGTGTGTCCCTCCCTTTGCTCTTGTCTCGGATTCCTGCTCCACGTTTACGCTTGCCCGCTTTGCCAAGAGGTTTGGCCGGCTCTTGAGGGATGCGGATGATTTCCTTGATCTGAGGAACGAGAATCAAATTAGAATCACGCCGCCCGTAAACAACTCTCTCTTGTCGCCACCAGTCCAAGGGAGTGTAGCGGTGGCGTCGCCCGCGTCGCACCCCTTCTGGGGTAGGGGAACCTGCAATTGTCTGAGTTAAAGACAAGCACCGGCCACGCAATACGCACGCTCGACAGGGGTTTTGATAACGCGTTTCGCTGGTCGCGGCTTTTTGGATTTGGCTTCGTCTTTCCTCGGCTTCTTTACTGATGGTGCATTATCTTCATCGTCCTGCGCGTTCTCGACCTCTTCGAGACCCTGTGCAATATCATCTTCCAATCCGTTTGCATCGTGTGGTTCAGGATTTGATTGTTCATCTTCTTCCACTGGATCAGCTCTCCGCTTGCCCTTGTCAACCTTCTTAGACTGTGCAACGACTGTTTGCTCCACTTCTGCAACCTCTTCTTCCTCTCCTGCATCCTCCGGTCTAGCTTCAGGCGTTCGTGATCTCGATGGGCTATCGTCGGGTTGTGGAGGTTCGAAATCGTCAAACGCTCCTGGGTTTGCATAATCGAAATCGGGATCCGGTGTTGGTTCGCGGACAATAAATGACTTTGAGAGAGCTGATGGACCTCGCCCATTGGTCATCGATGGTCGTACAGATGGATGCGACTTTGGAGAAGGAATTTGATCATAATCGATTTCGGACGCTCGCATAAGAGAGCGGGAAGTGATAGGTCGCCTCGAGCTATCGGGAGCATACACGGAGTTTGCGTTCGTAAAGTAGGCCAGGGGACTTCCCTGGTTGCCTGTAAGATACTAAACATGAGTTTGGTACGCTCACGCTGGTCTGCTGCTCACTCTCGGCCAGATCCATGGACATCTCGCCGTCTTCGTCTACTTCTGCGACGGGAGGGGCGATAGACATACGCTTCTTCTTAGACTTTATACGCGGGGGTGTTCGATTGTCGGCTTGCTTTATGACCTGCTCGAAGGGTTCGAACTCGTCCGAGTTTCTGTCAACATAGGCGACTGCCATCCCGGTTTTCTTGCCGCGAGCGAGATCGTCTGCGCGGAAGGGGATGTGTTGTCTCGGAGGACCTCTTCGTGTCCCGAGAGAGGACTTTCTACGGTTTGTGGGCTCTCGCGGCATTACTAGCTGTCGTCGTCGTCGTTGGTGGTGGCAGCGAGCTCGAGGGTGTCCGTGAGAGAACAAACAATAGCGCGACGCGTTAATCAGTCACGTTATGTCACGCGATATTATTGTCACGCTAACTAAGGGGTAGTTGACCTCGCCATGGCTGACCTGAGTAGAGAAAGTGCCGTCCCATGGTACTTCTTCTTCTTCCTCTTTTCCCCCGCTTTGCTCACCGCCGCCTGAGTCGTCAGCTCCTGAACACTACGCGGCGGCTCTGCTGTAATGTACTCGGGAGACCCAGGCGAATGTGGATTGCTCCGGAAGTGCGACTGCTCATCCCAGACTCTCAAGTCCATGTCCAGTTTTGCTGCCTTCAACCCCTGCCTCTCTCCTACGACCATGGGCCAGCCCTTAACGACCGCCTTCTGTGGCCTGATCATGACCTCTCCGGTACGGTTGGGGTCCTCCCAGACCACAGGCAATGCCAACCCAGCGTGCTTCTTCTGCACACGACCAGCCATCCCTGCGAAGGATGCCACGTAGCACATCATGCTTTTATCCTTGCCTCTCCAATCATCCGCCAAGCGACCTTTGCGTTCCTTCGTCATCAAAAAGGTCTGCAGTGGCGAATATTGCGCGTAGCTCAAGCCACCGGATGTGTGTGGTAGGTGCTCGATCTCCCTGCTGCGCGAGTTGGATCGACGCTGTTGTGAGAACTGGGTAGCAATGAGATCGTGCCATGGGGTAGATAACTTGTTCAAGTTGCTGAGCTGGTAGGAGGACACGTTGTCGACTTGCCCACGAGCTGTCCGCTGCTTGAGGAAAGTATCCCGGCAGGCACGTATTTTTCTGAGATACTCCGCAAACTCCTTGCGCGTCATGACTTCAAGGTTGGGAATGTATGGCTGCCGCCAATGTTCTGGGCTCTGAGTTTGGGAAATATAGTCGGAATCGACAATGTGCTCCTCCGCTGAATCTCCTCCAAACCACGCCTTCTGGGGAGTAACTTTGAGCTCGTCCCAGTTCTTGATCCACAATGCCTGTGGTTCTGCAGAATTCCATTCCGTCTGGTACTCTGGGGTGTCGATGCTCTTTACGGTGATGTAGGCTCCGCGACGACGGAGAGGGAGGGGGCGTTTGAAGCCCCAATGACCACGGTGAGCATCACCGCCGTGTGTGGTGTAGACTTGGCCGATGCGAGGGTCGAAAGAGGAGAACTTGGAGTGCTTGAGGAGCGTCCCAAAGGTCGAACGGGTTAGCGCGGAGGATGGCATCTGTCCAAGTACTGTACCTGGTTCTCATTTTCTTGGTGAACACCGGCATCTTCCGGGTAGGGTATAAAACGAGCGCGAGACGGGTTGTACACAAACTAAACGACGTCCAAATTACTGTTTATCCTCCTGCATATGCAAACGTCAAGGATGGATAGTCCAGACAAACGTCGAAGATGAACGGCTTGGAGTCGTCTCAAAAACAATCTTTGCTGATGTTCCTCCCATTGGTCGAGGGATCAGGACGCAGGATCACCTGGAGATGTCCACATTTATTTCTCTCTTGCAGTACGATATGTAGCAGTACAACGTTAATAGTGAGTTTCTGTTCTGCCCAACGAGCGTGTCGTCTCAATCTCTGAATGCTTTTACAGGTGGTGAGTCCTTGTAGTCCATCATTTCAGGGTCTTCCAGTTTCTTCCCGCGGTTTGTCTCGGAAGATGGTTTCTTGATGTGAGTGTTTATCCTACGTTCAAGCGAATTTTCGGTCAAACACCGAGGATGAACATCCTGGTAAAAGAACACATCCCGCCCGCGAGGGTCCCTCTCTAATTGAGGGTGTCGTCCGAGGTTCCTACGGAGCCAACGGCAGTTGGAGGTGAATGGGGAATTAAAGGCGAGGCTGAGGTGTTGCGCAATCATCCGTCGTCTTCCCTCACAGCTTTGCCTTTTGGCTGACATCTTTCCTTCATAGCAACGCCATCAACGCGAAACACCGGCACTGGATATGATAGAAAATGTATCTTGTACATACAGACTTGAGCTATGTAGTGTGAATGAAGTCAAATGAATTTGCTGCTAGACAGTCACGAGAATGAGTTGTGTGCTGGAATCTCGCCAAGACAACCAACCTAGCCGAGCGGCGGTTAGTCGAGATTTTCGTCTATTCCCTGCTTTTTCGCGCGCATACCTCTGCGCCCCCGTCCAAAAACCAACTCGCGTCTACGACCTCGTCTAGTCCATCGTTGTTCGTATTCGAGCCCGGTTCTGCTCTCTTTATCTTTTTTTTTTTGTTTTATTTGGCCGCCGAACAGAACAGACCGCTTATTTCTGGTCTTTCCGTCTCCAAACATTCTCATCATTCCCAGTTACTGTGGATTTCACCGCTTTCCTCTGTCAACAGCCTTGCTGGATCGCGTCTTTGAGAGGTTGGCGCCTGCTGCTCTCTCTACACCAACCAAACTGACCATTACTGCACCAGTCATCCTTCCGAACCGAAAGTGAACCATCTCTCCCCCCAGCGTGTAGCCCTTATTGAGTAGATCCTGCAGTGCTTTCTCCCTCAAATGAGATGTACCACCGCGCCTACCCATCAATTCGTTCCGTACCTTCGTCCTCCAATATTCCCGCTATGCCGTCGTCCAGTCCGCGTCTAGCACCACTCCTCCCATCCGTCGCCCTTGATAACTTGCCGAGCAAATCCTCAGGTCTCCTACTCAACCAGTCTCCTGTCGATGTATCACCTGAGGCTCGTGCGGCGTCCAAAGACCCAACATTCTGCGGAATGCCCTTGAAATATGTATCGTGAGTGTCATCCCTGCTCATAGTCGCCTCTCCAACTAAAAAAAAACATGGACCTTCCAAGGCTTGTTACCCTCGCTGTGCAGAATGCGTCATTGTCCATAGTGATGCACTATTCACGGGTTTCCACCCCAGCCCATTTATCATACTCTCCAGCTTCGGCCGTCCTTTTGGGGGAGATTTTAAAGGGTTCAATATCCTTTTTGATTGCGCTGTGGAGGGCCAAGGATGCAGATTTACCTTTATCTTCTCGCAAGTCTTTCTCAGGCATCATCCATTCGCTTGCTCCCTGGTCCGCTCCCTTCCGTCAAGTATGCAGCGAGGTCTTCAGCACCGATTGTTGGAAGCTCTCAATTCCTGCTCTACTTTACGTCGTGCAGAACTCCCTCCAATTCGTTGCCATTGCGAACTTGCCTGTCGCCTCGTTCCAAGTCGCATACCAGATGAAGATTCTGACCACCGCTGCATTCTCCGTCGCACTTCTTCGGAAGAAGCTCTCGTCGACAAAGTGGCTCTCGTTATTCTTCTTGGCTATTGGTGTTGGTATCGTTCAAGTCCAAACTTCCACTTCAAACACCGCACCCAGAGAAATTCGTGTGGGCAGCGCTCACGACGCAGCACCACTGCATATCCATATCATGAGCCCACTCAAAGGCTTTGGTGCCGTTACAGCCGCTTGCTTTACATCTGGTCTAGCCGGGGTGTACTTTGAGATGGTTCTCAAGAATTCGAAGGCCGATCTATGGGTACGGAATGTCCAGCTGTCTTTGTTTTCCCTCCTCCCGGCCATCGCACCCATCCTGTACGCCCCCCAGTTCCCCACATCCGATGGTCTCATTAGCTACATCTTCCGCAACTTTGGTGGCTGGGCGTGGGCTACCGTGGTTATCCAGGTTTTTGGTGGCCTGATTACAGCCGTCGTCATCAAATATTCGGACAATATCCTCAAAGGCTTCGCCACGTCCATCTCCATCATTCTGTCCTTTCTTGCGTCGGTGGTGCTTTTCGACTTTCATGTCACGCTCTCGTTTATCATTGGAGCTTCCACCGTGCTTGCCGCCACTGCAATGTACAACCAGCCAGCATCCAAAGAGCCTCACATTGCCATGTCCTCGGGAAGTAAAACACCCTTTCCAGATCTATCCCTCGGCAAGAAGGACCCCATCCTTGGGGAATTTCCTACCAAGAAGCCGTCGCCATTTGGGAGTCCTCGAGCAATCGCGTCTGCCCTTGGGTTGGGGGATAAATCAGGACCTCTGGTAGAGAACGAGTACTTTTCGGAGATGGAATCTACGGCTCGATACCTCAACGCACCTTATGGCTCGCCCTTCCCTTCGCGCACCCCTACTCCTCGACCAGAAGAGCAACTGTGATCCGCCATGGACACGCCGGATAATTGAACTCTATACCATACGACTTCTGACGCGATGACCAGATATACCCCCGTTCTATTAGACGTTTGCAAGCCTATCTACAGCTATTGCTCGGCAACTACCCCCTGCGTCGCGTAGTATCGAATCAATCCCAAGCAAGCGAAATTTATTTCACTTATATAATGTTGTTAACGCCATCCACGGTTTCCTATCGCTTTGCATCAAATCCCTTTCTCGTTGTTGTCATACCTGTGGGGCATCCTCGTACGTCCTCCCGTTTCATTCGTGCGCATTCTCTACGTTCCTTGGTTTTATTCCCCTTCAACTTCACTATCGTCTCTGGTTGATGCACGGGACAGAGAACTACGCCCGTTATTTTGACGTACGAGGACCCGTAGGAATTTGATGATATCCTTTTTAGAGTAAGATGTTGGCTGGCATTTTAGTCCGGTGTTAGCTGTAATATCCTTTCACCTTGGACCAAAAAATAAACTCGACCGAGTTGATTGTTTGATGAGCACTGCCACCCATCCACCGACTATGCAAACCAACGACCTGTACAACGGGCGGGAGGCAGAAGTAATAGCCCAAGTATGTACTCCTACCTCCTACCTCGCACCCTTTGTCTAAGATCACCATAGTTCAGCGACGGCTATTCCTATTCCAAAACAAAGCTAGACGCGAGTCTTCGCGAGTTGGTACCAGATCGCAAGTCGATTAAATCAGTCAAGGGCCAAGTGACAATGAAAAAAGACGACGTGGACTTTATCGTACGTGTATTCGAGATCGACACAAACGCTGTGTCTGACCGCGTCTCAGGTGAAGGAGTTTGACATCTCCCAAGCGCAGGCGGAGAAAGCGCTCTCTGAAAACGGAGGTGATCTCGATAGGACTCTGCGCGCTCTGGTCGCCAGCTAGTTGCGTTGACTCGACTCCTTGTATCGTACGCT
This sequence comes from Boletus rubissimus, assembly GCA_038092795.1. Classification (NCBI taxonomy): domain Eukaryota; kingdom Fungi; phylum Basidiomycota; class Agaricomycetes; order Boletales; family Boletaceae; genus Lanmaoa; species Lanmaoa rubissima. The sequence goes on from JBBPQZ010000051.1 coordinate 27,141, forward strand.
CACTGTATTCTATCGCAAACGCTGTCTCTACCCATCCGTGGTCACACGTAGAGAAGGGGTAAGCTTGAGTCAGCCTGTATGATTTATCCTTGATAAAGTCGTCGATGATTCATTCGGCTGGTGTGGATGAACACGTCAACGGTTATATCGCGCGAACGGAGACTCGTCAGAGTATCGAATAATGTGTTGTCCCGAGAGCCATATTCTCTCCGAATTGAGACGAGAAATCGCGACTTGGACCACCAACAATTATAATGTCGATCGACTTGGAATGGCACAAACTCGACTCGTCTCTTGCAAAGACGTTGGTCGACATCCTCAACAGACAGCTCACCAACACCCAACGACCGTCCTTTATCGGACCCGTCGAAATAACAGGTCTCGACTTTGGCACGAACGCGCCGGACGTCGAGCTCGTGGACCTGCGCGACATTCATCGCGATTTCCTCGAAGATGACGATTCGGACGCAGCAGAGTCTGAGCAGGACAACGTCAAGGTGACAGAGGTTGCGGAGGACGAGGACGAGGATGGGTTCGAGTGGGTGTCGCGCAGGGCGGCGCGACGCGGACTGGCCGAGGACGCGCTTGCCTATCACCATCTCCCGCCACACGTCCGGTACGGACGAGGACCGGCCGTGGACCTCTTTGCGTCGACGTCTGCGCTGTGCCCGGGCTCGCAGCGGAATACGTGGAGCGCTGGCGCCATGCCTATGCCTATGCCCATGCCTGTGCATATGAACAGGAGCATGCCGAGCTTGGGCGATTTCAGACCCGCTGTAGCGCCCAGACCGTCGTCCGGGGTGTTTCACCCTGGTCCGCTCACGTCGTCCCCCAAGGCGGGTTCACCCCACGACTCGGCGTCCTCGATGGCCGTCTGCCATCCGACGACGACGCGGCATGCCTCGCCCGCACCAAGCGACGCGTCGCCGAACCCACTACCACCAGATCAGCAACCAGATCTCCAGTTACACCTCCATCTGAATTGGCATTCGAATCTTCGTTTGACGCTCACGACCTCGTTGCTCATCAATTATCCATCCCCGTCTTTCATGTCGCTACCGATAAAACTCTCTGTGACGGGTCTCGTGTTCAGTGGTGAAGTTGCAGTCGCGTACGAGGGCAGCCGGGGGCGCGTTCATGTTTGCATACTGGACGAACTGGACCCCTATGGGCCTGCATGTCGACGAGAACGGAGCCAGTCGAGTACACCGCCGGATATTGATGATGATACAGGGGGGAAACGAGAGGGAAAGTCTCTGCCGGTCGGCCAGCGTTTGTTGCCATCCATATTGATCGAAAGCGAGATCGGTCAAGCAGACAAACATGTATTGAAGAATGTGACGCGGGTCGAGCGCTTCATTCAGGATGTCATACGAAAAACTGTCGAAGAGGAGTTGGTGTTTCCAAACTTTCATACCCTCGTCATGGGCGATCAGCCGCAGTTGGACGAGATGCAGAATGTGCCAGGTAGAAATACAACATAGGTGTACAATGGGTACATGTCATACGAGTGACTTGCTCATGTATGGGCCATCGAGCTCGTAGCCAAGCCTTCGGTAATAATCTCGTGTGCCAACGCCTGCAGAAAACTTGTCAACGAATCATCCGTTGAACGAGTAACGGCATACCTGAAATAACAACCAGTTTTACGCTCCCATGCTCCTCCCTTGCTATCCGTTCTGCCTCCTCCATCAACAACGTGCCAAAGCCCTGATGTTGGAACTTGGTCGGATCACGACCATGCACCGGTACTGCTGTCCCGTAGACGTGTAGTTCTCTCACTATACTCGACCCACCTTCCGCGCCCTCCTTGCGGACTAGCTCCGGTCTGAATGTGCCTTCATCCGAGCATTTACGGAGACGTAATAGCCCGACGAGAATATCTCGTTCAGGGTCTTCATAAGATAGGAATGTTTCCCATCCACCGTTCGCCGTGTAGTCCCGACGAAGAAGCTCCACCGATTCTGGTCGAACCTTGTGGTGGATTTCGTGAATCTACAGAAAACGTGAGTTCGTACACGCTAGCATGATAGTACGGAAGCACGCACACCAACTTCGCGGAAACGTACATCTCGACATTCTGCACCAAAGTCTTTCATACGATTTAGAGCGAGTTCCCGCAGATTCCCAGAATTTTCACAACCGCTCGTTACAAGAGGGAGTGGTATATCTCTGTAAATAGCTCAGTATCGTTCTATCTCAAGAACGATATGGTGTACCTCTGGACCCGATACACTCTCGTCCACGGGGGGACCAGCGCAAGAATACGAGCGACGACGTCGACCAAAACATTGGGTGTGTAATTTTTGTATCGCCCAGTGCGCCAAAGCTCGTACAGACCGGTTCCACGAATTACCAGTGTCGGATATATTTTAAGACCATCGCTTCTAAAGGCAGGGTTTTCGAAATACTCCTTGAATTGTTCGAGATCTCTCTCAAGTCCAACGTTTGGAAGGTCGGGCATCATGTGTGCGACAACCTTGAAACCAACGTCTTTTGCGAGATGGAAAGACTCGGATACTGCGCGAACTGTGTGTCCACGGTTGGTATCCCTCGCGACATCCTCGTAGACGGATTGTACTCCGATCTCTAGACGAGTGCATCCATAGCGGAGCATCTGACTGCAATTGGAAATGCTCAGACATCGTCCTCGATCAAGGTCAGTTATTGAGCTTGCCTGAGATGAGGACGGAGGCAGTAGTCTGGTCGGGTTTCGATGGTGATACCAATAGCCTTTGACTTGCTCTGCTCCGAGTAACGAACTGCTTCATCGACATCCAGACCAGTAAATCCTGAAAGGGCGTTGTGTAGCTGAGCGATAAATTTTGTGCGATAGTCCTCTGGCATGCTCATGAACGTGCCGCCCATTACGATAAATTCGACCTGGGTAACGTAGTTTGAATAGACATCTACAGTCGAGAAGAATGACTATACGGACCTTGTCAACACTGTGACCAAGGGCTTTCAATTGCTCAACGCGACCACGCGTCTGTTCGTATGGGTCGTAACGGGCCCGGATGGCACGCATACTCGTAGGTTCGTATCCAGTGTAGCTTTGCGTGCTGTAGTCAAAATCGGAGTCAGGTCCACCTGGGCAATATCTGTATGGAGTATCAACAACCAAGGATAGGTCACTTCCAACATCGAACGCACTCACACACAGATATTTCCTGTCATGGCAATGTGCGGACATCGATGGGGCTTGCACATGACCGCAACCACCGCAATCTAACCGACAAAAAGAATAAGTTACGAGTCTGACAGACGGCGTCGTAGAACAAGCGCACCCCACTCGCAGTCCGTATCGGTCTTGCACGGAGCTTTGGGAGGAGCGCCTTCTTGTAGTCGTCCGGAATCGCGCTGATGATGTCAACGAGTCTGGGGACACCTCCAAAG
>JBBPQZ010000052.1:0-30360 GCA_038092795.1 Boletus rubissimus
AAGGGAGTGTTTGGACTTGACCATAACTTTTGTACCAGCTTTCTTCAGATGAAGGCAGATGGTATTTGCAGAGAGGGGTTGGTTGATGATGTTGATGAGTGTTTTGGTCACATAGACAGCATTTTCAGCTTTGCCAGAGGTGATAAGATGTTGAATATGTCAAATATTAGTAGGAAAAAGCTTGAAAGAATGACCCCCAATAGCATTTGGAAGGGAAACATGGTCTTTGAAGCAAGGTTTGGATGTGGCAAAAGGGCTCACATCAGTTTTCTTGGCAATTGCTTCACCAGAGCAGCCAGCATCAAGCAAAAAGAGAATGGTGCTTTATTGAACAAAAGAGAGGAATTTGACCATGATTGTGGTTGAGAATCCAGAAGTGTGTGAACTTTTTTAAACTCAGACATACTATTGATATATATATCTTTGTTTGTAGGCACAAACAAAGGCAATTATCCCATGATTTGACTGAGATCCTGGTCATCAGTTCAAAAGTGAAAAAATCCTTTCCATGATATTGCTGTTTTAAATTGGCCATATCTCCACAGCCTGTGGATGGAATCACATGACCTAGGGGGCAATTGTGTAGCCAAGAGTATGTACTATTTATGACTCCATCAAAGCCAAGCGGAATTCCCACACTGTGTGGTGGTGCGCTTCACACACCACATCATGTTTTGGTATGGAAAGAGTTTTTGGAGTCACTGTATCTCGGTCAGTGCCACATCATCTCGCATATCATATCTTATTAGTAGTGCCTCCAGCTATTGTTCTGCTCTGTCAAATGGCTTCTCATTATAGTCTCTCCTCTAGCTGATGCATCCTCCAGATCTTGGCTCGTTTTCCCATTTATTCCAAGTCTCATTTCTTCCTCTTTTGTACTTTATTATAGAGTATATTTTACATGCATCGGTTCTCATTTCTGATTGCATCTTCTCCTCGCTATTGCCTTACGATCTAACAGATTTCTCTAAGTGCATCATTTCCATTTTTTTAAATTAGTTGTTTCATATACATTGGCAATTCCACGGATCCTCCTGATCATATTTTCCATTCTCTCCTTTCATTTCTGTTTGTTATATCAGATCACTAGAAACTCCAGGTGATTACCTTCTTAATATCTACTCACTCTAAATTGTATCTCCTTCATACCGATCCTCTGCATCCCTACCATGTATACATTCACATTTTCTCCACATTGTCATAACCCTTGGTTTTATTCCTTGACCATATGACATACTCTTGCCCTTACGCCTTATCCTTAGCCCTAGGTAATATAAGTAGTCATTAGATACATGCTTGTATTCTCTAATTTTGGAATTCTCAGTTATTCTTCGCTCTTAGGGTTAAGCCCCTGTCCTTGTACTTGTCTCTCACCTTCCCTCTATCTCTGGGTTATGTGAGATTGTCTCAAATCTTCATCATTTGTTGGTTTAGAGGTTGGTTGTAACACTGTACATATTCATTCCAGGATACATAAAGTATTGTATGCTGCCGCTGTGTGAATCTGATATTATTTGATTGAGTATAAAACATTGACTGACAATTTTCTTGTTATGTCTGTCTTTTGGATGTGATTGTTTCTAAGCACATAATTTTCCATAATGTTTACTACTACCTATACTGATAATGATATTGGTGATGGAATTATATATGTTTGCTTATTGTAATGATTGCTTTTGTTATTGCCTTTTAAATCCTACCCTATGGTTCTGCTTACAGTCTTAGCTAAACCCAGCCACTCTCCATTGTCTTAGCTAGGGCAACCCTAAGCTAACCTTTCGCCATGCTTCCCTCTATTTATGCAAAACCACTAAGCATGTAGCTGCAGCACACTCCACTTATGTCTTAGATCCAGCCTATCTTATCTCAGCCAGTGCTGCCCCCTCTCATATCCTATATCTATCAGTACTGCCTCCCAGTTACTATTCTGCTCCATCAATGGCCTTTTTTATGGCCTCTCCTCTAGCTGATGATTTCTTTGGATTACAGCTCATTTCCCCTCATTCCATGCCTCATTCCTTTTGTCTGTTTTGCATTTGTATTAGAATGTATTTCACATGTGTCAGTTCTCATTCCCAATTGCATCTTTGCCTTGCCAATGCCTCACAATCTAACAGATCTCTTCAAGTGCATTATTCATGTTTGTATTTCATATATATTGGTGATCCCACAGATCCTTCCAATAGTATCTTCTATTTCTCATTTATTATATTGGATTACTAGATATTCTGGCAATCACCCCTTCTTCATATCCATACCCCCTAGATCATATCACTCCATTACTGATTCTCTATGCCCCTTACAGTACACATCTGCATCACCTCCATATTGTCATAACTTTTGAAAAACCCCCTTGACTCTATGACATACTCTTGCCTTTACTGCATACCCTAGCCCTAGGTAGTATAAGTAGTTGTTAGATACATGCTTGTATTCTCTAGTTTTGGAATTCTATCAGTTATCCTTCGCTCTCAAGGTTAAGCCCTTGTTTCCGTCCTTCTTTTGCCCTTCCCTCTGTCTCTTTAGATTGTGTGCTGCTATCGTTTGACCTGCATTCATTGTGGGTTAGAGGTTGGTCATAACACTTGTTGTGATGGTAAACACTTACTGTCATATCCTGTAAATCCACAAGTCCACCTTCAACATCTCTGATACCTCTAGCACACTATGTGCCAACTCTGGCCCTTTTTCATATATATCACAACTTTGAACCTTTGGAATTCTCTTTTCTTTTCATTTATTCTATAATGTCCATTTCCAATACTCATATATCTTCATCATTCCTACATCTCATACTCCCATCCTCCCTGCATTCCATACCTCTGTCTTCCCTGACCTTTCATCTCTATCTCCCCTTAGTTACCTGTCTTCTTTTTTTGTTACCTACCCTTGAAAATACTTGTATCTCTGAAAATACTTGGAACTCCCAGACTTTAGTACTTCATTTCCTATTTTATCTCTGTATATAAAGCCCTGTATCTAGCCTTGTACTTTAGCTAGATTATTGACTAAGATACTAACTTAGATTTTGACCACGATTATAGACCCTCTTGATCTCCTTTGATCCTCTTGACCTTCTTCAACTTTATTGATCACTATTGAACCACCTTTGAACCTCCATTCTGAAATACAAGAACCTAATCAACAGCAAGAATACACCACATATGATGAAGTCAACATCCTTATTTCCACCAACTTTGGAGTTTTGGAGTTATATTCAGAGATCATTGGCATGGTTTTAACACTTACACTGACACAATGTTGCATATACAGGTTTGCTTCAGATTAAGAGGATGTTTGACAAACTGGAGCAGCTAACCTGTTGCTGGACAGAGAGCCTGTTCTAGACAATCTCTTTAACATTGTACATATGCCAGAGCATTTGCAGGCCAAGAATCCATATATGCAAATGGTGATTGACAAGGTGATCTTGTGGAGCACATGTCTTGATGGCGATCATGATTTTGTAATCAAGTTTCACAACATGTGATACCAATGGGTACCCATTTCCAAGCTAGAACAGTGCTATACACAGAAGGACAAATATTTAGTGATACATATGCTGCAGACATGCTCAATAATTGTGATTGATCCATTGTTCGTGTTAAATGTGAATGACAAGGACATTGTGCCATGCATTGACAGACATTTCATTGACTACTTGCTATATCTAGATGTGTGGGTTGGCCTCAACTCAGTGCTGCCTTCTACTTCAGTGATGAGAACCATATGTGGCATGTGATGCTAACATTTTTGAGGATGTTCAAGATATGGCTGGATACACATGTGAGGCTGCCATTCTCAATGATGGAGAGGATGATGTATATGGGATTGAGAGGCCAGGAGGAAATATGGCTTGCATTCATGCCAAATATGCTGCTGAATGAGAAGAAGGAGGTGATTGACATGAGCCCTGTTGAAAGGGCAGTATTGACAGCACTGTCCTCTAAGCATATGTATATGGTGGTGATGTGCTTTGCATCAATGCTGTCATAGATGTGATTTCAGGACATCAACTACAATGAAGCATACCTAGAGCCAATCAGCTACCATGGAGTGTGTGGTGCAATGGACTTTCTGTGAGTTGCTGTTATGAGGATGCTTAATTATACATGGACTAACAGCCACATTGGTAGAGGACAGCTGGAAGAATGGAATAGGGCCCTTACAGTTGATAGTTGGAAATTGTTATATTCCAAAATTCATACAAGTCCAACTTTGGCAACTCCAGTGCTCTATGTGTCAACTCCAGATCTATCTTGTATACATTGCAACTCTAGACCTCCAGAGTTCTCTCTCTATCTAATATATCCTGTATAGTATATTTCCAATCTCTCTTCACTTCCATCTACTCTGTACTTTGTCATCTCTGTCCTCCTTGACTTTGTCATAGTAATCCACTGACTCTTTTGGCTATATTCCTCCATCTTATTGCTTACCCTAGAAAATACTTCTTTCCTTGAAAATACTCTTACCCTTGAAAATACTCAGACTCCTGGACTTTAGTACTCTATCTCCTGTTTTACTCCATATATAAAGTTATACCAATAGGACTTGTACCTTAGTTTGAATATGTCAAATGTCAATAACAAATGCTAATAGATAATGATTGAGATGGCGATCTAGATCTGAGATCAAGATGTGATCATGTGAGACAATAGTCAGATAGCCACACATCTAGAATGAGATCTAAGATAAGGATTGAGGTAAGATCTGCTAATCAAATTGGTGGTAGAGGAATTGGTGATCAATATAAGGCTATGACAAGCCTATGAGGAATCCCTATTGTATTAATAAGATCTTAAAGTGTGGGAGCACACAGTAGCTACACCATAATAAGATCATGTGACAAGATAAGATAAGAATGATGGTTATCTGCTAGCTATTAGCTAAGGATTAGCTAATGGACTTGGCTAGTGATGTTTTGTAGAATTATTGGGCCCTATAAGGCTTATGATAGTGAAAGCTACCCCCTTCCTAGGGTTATGATTGAGGTTAAGTTAGGAAAATGAAGGTGAATTATTTTATGTATATGAGAAAATTAATAAATAGAAAAGGAAAAGAGAATACACCACAGGTATGGAGATAACCATAGAAGCCAGTGGTGAAGAAATAGAATATAGTCCAATGGATGTTGAAGAACATGCTGGATGAGTGGTCCTAGAATGGATGGTAGTACATGGATGGATATCAGATGAACAAAGAGTAAAAGAAAAAGAAAAAATCATAACACCATTATTATTGCTCTTATTGTTGACCTGCACCAAGTTGAATTGATGCATGGCCATGATAGAAGGACCTGAGGAATCAGGGTTCATACACTTTCTACAGTCAGAATTCCACAAAACTTTAGGAATGAATAGTCTATAGTATGAACTACCTTTTCCTAGATTTTCTTAATTTTCCTACCATTTTCTGGGAAGATATTAACTTATCTTTCCCACCCATTCTTATATAGTAATCAAACTTATAGTTACACAGAAATTCTTTATATTTCATTTCTATCCTACACACTTGCCAAGTAACTACCATTCCCACGATCACATAACCATGTACTACCCCTAAATGAGTCATACCTAGTCAGTATGAGTCAACATGAGTTACAGTGAACATTAGCATCCATGACTACCAAAAAGTGTACTAGATTCAGCTTGGCTTAGCATGAGTTAGCATGAGTCAGTATGAGTCATTATAAGTCATGAGCTAAAAATAGACTATCCTTGATTTGTAATGCATGAGTCAGCATGAGTCAGTGCCAAGCCTACCAAGTCAGAGCTCATCTAATCAAAATGAGCCACTTGTAATCCTTTTGGCAATTGACAGCTAATTATTAGCATTCCCTTGGCATTTGTAAGTGATTTGTAAGCTAGCACAGCCTAGCACAGCCACTGTAAATATCTATATAAGGAAAGCCTTTTAGGCCACAAAAAGCAAATTCTTATCCATAGAAATTTGATCTTATAAAAGAGTTTTCTCTTATAGAGACTTTCTTGTTCCATTTAGAAGTTCCCTCCATAGGTAACCCACAGAGGGCCTAGTGCAGGACAATTCCTTAGCTTTAGTACTACTAGATAGTTTGTTAGGAGCAAAAGACTTGTACCCAAGAAGAGACAAGTGAAATAGGATATCTTTAGAGAAAAAATTCTTTATAGGGCAACTAAAGGGAATAGATCCCCAAGCATATCTGCTATATCAGCTGACTAAGCCACCTAAAGGGATAAGTGCTAGTCTTGCTTGACCTAATTCCATCTCCTTAGTTACACAATAAAGATTGAGTTAATAAAACCTATCTGAGTGAACTAAATGAAGCATAGTCTGAATTCCAGCAAAGCCTGGAACTTATATACATTTCTACACCTCTATATTTTAGCATATCTACAAATCACTGCTAACATCTTTATATCTTTGCAATCTCTTGGTTTACTAACACCAACAGGTATCAGCAAACTAACTCTTGGCAACATAATTAAGTTCAGCCAATATATCTCTTGCACAAACAAGTGCAACAACACTGTAGTCTAGCAACCTACTGTTATCTAGCCCAATTCTAATGTGTGACCACTAGGAGATCACATTACTAACCAGACCATTAGTCAAACCCATTTCAATTACTCCAGTCCATATACATTTGTAGAAAATTGTTATGACCAACCTCTAATCCACAATGAATGCAGGCCAAAGACTATCTTACACAATCCAAGGAACAGAGAGAAGGGAGAATACAAGAACAAAGGCAGGGGCTTAACCCTAAAAGCAGAGAAGGATATAGAATTGTAGGATACTCAGTAAGTCACTGAGAGAAAAGACTACAGTACGAAAGTCTAATGTAGGTATGCTTATGTAAGAACTAAGTACCAAATACGGAATATAAGATTCCTACAAGAATTCCAAAACTAGGGAATACAAGCATGCATCTAACGACTACTTATACTACCTAGGGCTAAGGGTAAGGCATAAGGGCAAGAATACGTCATAGGGTTGAGGGGTAAAACCAAGGGTTATGACAAGGTGGAGGTGACATGAATATGTACATGGTAGAGGCATGGAGGATCGGTAATGGAGAGATACAATCTAGGGTAAGTGGATATTACAAAGGGTGATTGCCTGGAGTATCTAGTGATTCAATATAATAAGCGAGAAATAAAGAGAATAGAAGATACAATTAGGAGGATCTGTGAGATCACCAATGTATCTGGAACAACCAATCTAAAGGAATGGAAGTGTTGATGTGCTTGGAGAGATTTGTTAGATTGCAAGGCATTAACGAGAAGGAGATGCAATCGGGGATGAGAACCAATGCATGTGAAATACACTCTATAATAAGTACAAAAGAAAAAAGGAGAAACAAGCCATGGGATGAGGGAAAACGAGCCATGATCCAGAAGATGCATCAGCTAGAAGAGAGGCTATGAGAGAAGCCATTGACAGAGTGGAACAATAGCCAGGGATGCTACTGATAAGATACAAGTCATGAGTTGATGCAGCACTGGCCAAGATAAGATAAGATATCTAAAGACATAAGCGGAGTGCACTACAGCTACATGCTTAAGGGTCTTGTATACACTGAGCAACAAAACTATTGCAATAACTAACCCTAATGCAGTACATGAAGCGCACTGCAAATACCTGTGGGAATTTCGCTTAGCTTGGGTGAGACTAAATATAGTACACACTCTTGGCTACAGATCACCACTGGGGTCATGTGATCTAGTCCAGTGGCTGTGAAGATATGGTGACTTTAATCCACCTATGTTATTGCAACAATTTTGTTGCTGATATTACAAATATCATAAACTAGTATGAAGTGTATCCTCTTTTGGCCTTAATAACCTCCTGAACCCTCCTAGGCATGCTCTCAATCAACCTCTAACACTCTGCCACCTCTATCTTCTTCCACTCCATTTATACTCTCTCCCAAAGTTCAATTATCCCTTTTGCTGACTCTGAATACTCTGCCAGTCTTCTATAACAACCACAGAAAATAACCCCTGAACATTATCTTCCTTTCACTTACTTCCCTCTTATTTTATCTTATCAGATAACGATAGCCATTATCAAACCCTTAAACAATGCTCCAGACCCTGATGACATCACACCCTAGACAATGCCCTCAGCCCTATCCTATACCCACACCTCCAACTCCATGGTTCATGTGCATATTCTACAATATATAAGTAGTTAGTCCCTATATCTAGTTCTATATTCTTGGAATTGCACTTCTTTTCTGGAGATATCATATTTTGTGACCTTCAGTTATTGTATGCCTCTTTCATAATTCTAAGAATACCATCCTTTGCCACTGACCTCTTTGATTCCTGGCTTTTCTCCTACTCTTTTCTCCTACCTTTGCTATTATCCATTTGCCTTTGATGCACACTTTGCAGTGCCACTATTACTCTCTCTCACATTCCACCACCTTTAGCTTATACAGGTCTAATCCCTGAGCACTGTGTCCACTTTCCAGCAAGGACTTGTTGAATATGTAAATCAAGCCTACTAGGGTCGTTGTAAATGAGACTTGCGATCTAGAGCTACTAGGATACCATCAGGATCTGCTGTGTGCACCTGTGGGTTGTAGTTTCAAAGTCACCCCCATCTCACTATCCGTATTTGGTGTACTTCACATCAGTACAACTCCATGTTAGACCCTAGACTTGGAGAATCTCTCCTTCTCGGAGATAAATCAAGAGCAAACTATAACTGCACCAACTGTATTCATAAGGTCGTCTGCCTTCTAATAAGGATAACATTGCTACTGGGCATAGAGCACTAGCCTCTGTCATCCGCTGAGTGCCTAGCAGTCCATGTCCTACTATACTGGTGTAGGGAGATTTCTGTGATTACCACTGATGTCACTGAAAAGACCACAAATTCACAAGAGTCACTAAATGTGATATTCAAGTGAAAGAAATGGAATTCTAAAACTAAGGACTATATGTGGGGGATCGACTACTTATATACTACCTTTACATGTGCATGGACCATGTTTAGGGCCGGTGTGGAATGTCCTAGAATGATTATGTAACATGACATCATAGAATATTCTGGAAGATTCGGAAAGTGATCTTATGGGAAATAAGGTAAGGAACTAAGCAGATGAGTGGTGGGGGCAAGATTAATGGATCTAGGGGTGAGATAAGATAAGATAAGGTAAGATCTCTGCACCCAAGCGGATGCATTGAATCCTGGCATCATAAGTCCACATGACTAGCGAAGGAAAAATTATTGAAGGAAGACAGGGGTTTCGTATGAGTATCTTCTAAAAGGATGACGTGACCAAAGCTTTGTTTTGTTTCATTACCCCCTTCTCATAATCGAACTCCCGATTGATCAGAATACCAGTGAGCTTAGATTCTGATCGCGGGGCAGGTATTTCAAACAAAGAGTCAGGGAGGCAGTTGAGTGAGGTGGCGAAGGATCTGAAGCCTTTGTCCGAGAAGAGGGGGGTTCATGAGGTGCAGAGCAGGCAATCGCATGGTTCCGAAGAAGGGCGCACTGCAGCTGCATTACTTTGGGACACACGGATGGCCTCAGGGTGTTTTCGGTGGAAGTTTTTGATTTTTTTGGTTGCATGGGCTAGGTTTGTTTTCGGTTCCCACGTGTGTTCCTTGCGTGGATAGTTCTTCCAATGCACCAAGTACTTGGTTTTGTTTCACTTCCTCTGTGAGTCTATGACCTCCTGTACTTTGTATTCCTTCTTTTGTTGAACAATAACTGAAGGGGGTGGTTTTGGCTTGGCTTGCATCGGGTAGGTCTCCGTTATGTAGGGGGTGAGGAGGGACTCGTTGAACACAGGGTGAATCCCCTTCCATGTCTTAGGCAGCTCTAGTTCATAGGCTGCCACCCCTACTTTCGCCTTCACTTTAAATGGCCCGTATCGCTTGTTATCGAATTTTTTTGTTGGTCAGTCAGTTTTGATATTTTTCACCTCTAGAAGAACTTTTTGACCTGGTTAGTACTCCTCCACTTTCCTGGCCTTCTGATCATGGGACTTCTTCATCGACTCTGCAGCTCTTTCCAACGCTTTTCTAGCAATCTCATAGCTGGACTTCATTTGTTCTACAAATGTTGTCGCAGATTCGTTTCAGGCTTCGGTCTTTTTGGCCAGGATGGTGGGTTACTGGCTGAAATTGAGGATGAAGGGGGACACCCCTGTAGTGCTAGTCGTTTGGGAGTTGTAGGCGAATTCTGCTATTGCCAGCCAATCTACCCAATCCGTTTGTCGATGGTTTATATAAATTCGTAGATATTTTTCCATCTCCCAATTGATCTGTTCCATCTGTCCATCTGTTTGGGGGTGATATGCCATGGATGGGTTGGCTTCGATCTTCAGGAGGATATATAGATCTCGCATGAATGATGACACGAATTGGAGTCCTCGGTCCAATATCACCTTACAGGGGGTTCCATGCAGTTTGAATACATGGTCTTGGAAGGCCATCACTACCTCTTGTAAGGTGATCGTGTCAGTGGTGGGGATCAGGTGGATCATCTTGGAAAATCAGTTGACCACTATCAAGATGGCGTTTTTCCCTTGTGATTGTGGTAGGGGTCCGATTAGGTCTACCAAGATGATCTCCCACAGTGATGATGGGATCTCGTTTGGGTATAATGGCATCATCGTCGTGGTGGTTTTTGGTTTGACCTTCTAACAAGCGTCACAACCCTTTACATATTCTTCTACATCTCTCCTCAGGGAAGGCCAGTAGTATTTGCTCATAATCAGATCTTGGGTTCATCTGACTCCAGGGTGGCCCGAGATCAGGTGATCGTGATTGGCTTTGATGATTTCTTCCCTAAGCTTGGTGTTGTTTGGGATGTAGGTGAGATCCTTCCATTTCACCAGTCCATCCTCCTTTCTTGTCCAGGGTGACTCAGCCTTCTCAAGACCCTCTCTCATGAAGTGCTCTAGCTTGTACTGCAGCTTTTTAATACGATTGAGGATACTCGTTGAGGCGACAGCCTTTATTTGGACTGGGGTGGAAGGGTGCTCTACAGCCTCATTACCACTTTCAATTGTGAAAAGGGAATCGGATAGCAAGATCTGCTGTTTGTTGTTGGTGTTTACCTCCTTCTCATAATCTGGCCTCCTGGACAGAGGATCTGCTGGGTTTGTTTTGCCAGGTCTGTAGTTGAATGACAACTTGTATTCCTGGATGATCTGTTGCCATCTGGCTTGGCGACAAGAAAGATCTTGAGGCTTCTGGAAGAACTCTAGGTTTTTGTGATCTGTTAGCACTTCTATGGGGTGGGTTGCCTCAAGGAGATATTGTTGCCATTCCTGGAGGGCAAAGATCATGGCTAACATTTCAAGGTCCATGGTGTGGTAGTTTCATTCTGCATTGTTGAGAGATCTCGATATGAATGCCACCAGGTGCCATGTCCCTTTCTGCTTCTGTGATAGGACAGCCCCTATTCCAATATCCAATCTGTCTGTTTCAATGCAGAAGGGGTCGGTGTCTGTCGGCATCACCAGTGCTGGTGCCATCAAAATTGTTTGTTTGAGCTGTTCGAAGGCTTGTTGGCATGCTGGGGTCCATTTGAAGTCTCGTTTCACTGATGTGAGGCTGCTCAGGGGGCGGGCGATTTGGGCAAAATTCTTTATGAATTGTCAGTAGAAGTTTAGGAACTCCAGGAAGCCCCTTATGGTCTTCTTTGATGTTGGCACTGGCCAGTCTTTGATTACCGCTATCTTCTTTTTGTCCATTTTGACTTCATTTTGGGACATCACCAGTTCTAGGAATTTTGTCTCCTGGATCTCAAAGTCACATTTGTTGTGTTGGAGATACAGATGGTTGTCTTGTAGGATTTGCAACACTTCTCGTACCACCCTGTGGTGTTCCTCGAGGGTCTTGGTGAAGATCATGATGTTGTCTATGTAAACCACCACGATCCTTCAATTAATCAGGTCTTGGAACAGAGAGTTCATCATTGTTTGAAAGGTGGCGGGGGAGTTGCATAACCCGAAGAACATCACCAGGGGCTCAAAGAGTTTCCGGTTAGTCCTGAACACAGCTTTCCACTCGTCTCCTTCGGCCATTTGCACATTGTTGTATCCCCACCTCATATCGAACTTGGTGTAGTATTTGGCAGATTTAAGTTTGTTCACCAACTCGGTAATTAGAGGGAGTGGGTATCTGTTGCGCCTCGTGATCTCGTTTAGCTTTCAGTAGTCTTGCATAGGACGGAGGTGGCCGTCCTTCTTTTTAATGAAGAAGAACACCGACATGAAGGGTGATTTGGAGGGGTGGATGCAACCCGACTTTAGGTTCTCTTTGAGGAATTTGTTCAATTCATCTTGTTTTCCTGGGTTTAACGGATAGACTTTACAATCCACCATGTGGTCTCTCAGTAGGAGCTTGATGGTGTGGTTCCATGGTCACCTTGGGGGAAGTTCATTGAAACTCTCCTTGGCAAACACATCAGCGTAATCATGTACGTACTTAGGAGCTGCTTCCTTGAAGGTTTTCTTTTTTTTTGCTACAAAGTCTTGGGCTGCTATGTCGGTCATGGTGTTATGGAAGTAGCTTTCCATGTCGAGCTTGAACAACCAATCTCCATTGTGCGGAATGAATTTGGTGTCCTCTTTGTCATTGTTTTGTCGCAACTTTCTAGGTGGGGCATGTGATCATCCTCACACTGGAAGGCTATCTGTCCCGTTTTCCAATCTATACTTGGATTGTGGGCTTTCAGCCAATTGTGTCCCAAGAAGATGGTATTCGGGCCTAGGTTTATGATGGCAAGGGCCAGTTGTTCTTTGTGGTCCTTGATTTGCATTTCAACGATGACAAATTTCTTGATTTTACCCGATTGGTTCAAAGATTCATCAGCATTATACATGGACATAGGTCATGGAAGGGCATGGGTTACTACCCCCTTCTCAGCCATGAACTTCTCATGTATCAAGGATCTGGTACAGCCGGAGTCAATCAGTGCTTTGACTTCCGTGCTTGTTTCGTCGGACATCCTTAGGGTTACAGGTATCTTGAGAGAGTTGCGTTCCTTCTTTACTGATGCCTTCTTATACTTGGGGGGTCTTTGGAGGTCCCTCAAGATCCAGTGTGCATCAGAGTCACTTATCTGTTTTAAATCCGAGAGTAGATCGGGTATCACTTCTGCTTTCCTAGACTCATGGATGAACGATCTCAGGTGTCCCAGGTTCCTTGCAATGTCTGGATTTTCTGCCTGAGCTTTCATCCATCTGATGGTCCAGGGGTCTACCATGTTCATTCAATAGTGATCCATGCTCCAGCTTCTTCGGTTCTTGGTGAAAGGGTACTCTGCAGCCTCGTTACCACCTACCTTAGAAGTCCTGGTGCTACCGAACCCTTTGTCCACTCATTTGGTCTCATTGAGGGACTTCACCTCTCTTACCGGGGGTGTTGATATCTTTTCGAGAATTAGTTGTGCCACTCGGTCGCCTGCTCTGGCCACAAACTCTTCATCTGAGAAGTTAAACAAGAGGATTTTCACCTCCCCTCGGTAGTCACTATCTATCACACCTGCTCTGGTAGTTAGCTTCTTTTTTACTGCTAACCTGCTTCTTGGTGCGATTCGGCCATAATGGCCTTGTGGGATTTTCATTGATAGCCCGGTCTCTATTAGGGCTTGTCCTTTCGCAGGAACTACCATATCCTCCGAGGTGTACAGATCGTACCCAGCTGCACCTGGGGATCTTTGCACTGGGAGTGGTATTTCCTTTTTTGCTTTAACGACTTCTAGTGTGGTCGTGGGGAGATTTACTTGGTTGATTTTCTCAGTCTCATCATTGTGGGACAAAATTGTGTATCGATTGCTTTGTTGTACAAATGGCAATGACTTAGATGGTACAGTAGGTCGACTGGTATCTACTGTACAGATTGAAAATCCAATCCAGAGACCATATTCTCTTCCACAACTTCTGTAATTGTAGCCTGAGTTTCCTGCTCAGGCAATTCAGTGGTGTTCATCAAAGCATGGATTTGGATGAATTGTTGCGGGGAGATTATTTGACCATTCCATTCTACAGCTTGTGCTCTCAGGCCACGTGGATGCAGTGGGTGTTCTTGGCAGGGCCAAGGTTTACCACACCTCTGGCATACTCCGGCAGCATGTGCCTTATTGAGCTCCATAGGAGCTTCATGTCCTGGAAATACACCAGCTGCATTCAGGTGGAAGGCTGTGGTGGCAATAGGCAGTGGTCCGGCCGGCAGGGTGTACTGTATCTGAGGCTTCCTCAGGGTGAACTGCTGTTGGTTGTAGGGGATGAGGTGGGTGCTCTGATTTCACTCCCCTCGTTCGTGAAGGATCTCCTGCGATTTCTGGAGGGCTTCCTTCCACTCAAAGAGATCCTCTGAGTCCACCAGCACATGATTGTTGTCCTCCACATGGTTCACTAGTACTTGTCATGCACATTGGCAGATCTAATCAACCAATGACCTTCCATTGGCCATGGTGTCATACTCTGCTTCGTCTGCAAGCTGGTACAACTTAGTGAAGAAGTCTTCCACTGAATTGTTCCTCTGCCTTAATGCGAACAGCTTCATCTGGGCTTTCTGCTTTAGACCAGGGGGTTGGAATGTCTGCTTGAGGTTGGCCTCAAATGTCTCGAACGTCTGGTGTTCGTTGATCTTTTGCCTGATTTGAAGGTCTGCCCACCGTCCAGTGGGGTTTTCTCCTTTCATGTACAATGTGGCGATGAGGATCTTCTGTCATCCAGAAGGTTCTTGTTCGAAGCCCCTTATGTAGACCATCACTTGTCTCCACCACAACAGGAACTTCTCCTTGTCTCCGTTGTAGAGATCAGGCTTGGTGTAAATGGACTTCCCAATTTTTCTGTTGGGTTTGTACCCACGAATGGGCTTGTGGGAACAGAAGGAAATTCTAGGTGGGTGTTCCACACTAGATGGCGAGAACAGTGGCAGTGGTGGGTCTCCCTGCGGGGGTGGATTTGATGGCAGAATTGGAGATCAGTAGAGATGGTATGGAGGGTATGATTTCCCCGGATTTTTATGGATATAGTCATACCTCCAGCTGAGGTACTTGAAGTCCAAATGTGCATTGTCCACCTGTCCTGGCATAAAGGTGGGAGCAGGCGGCGGAGGCATCATAGAACAGACCGTCAGGTGAGCGGACGGTTTGGCTACTGGGGTTTTGCTGGTTCCCTCTATTGGGACATCCTCCAGAGCTTGCGATAGTCCTATCATGGAGAACATGGAGACCCACTCTGGTTGGGGGGATTGGACTTCGATACGGAATGGTGGACGGGCATAAAGAGATGGAGTTTTAGACATATCAGGATGGTTTTCGTAAGGTTGACTTTGGGCGGAGGTATGGGAGGTAGTTTCCTATGGAGGTGTCTTTCCGTAGGAGGTTGTATTGGTACCAGTATATCGTTTTCTTTTTATAGTGGACCCGGGCTTTCAAATAAGGAGGTGGAGGAAGTCTTCATACAGGTGTCCCACTGGTACCTCGCTGCTTGCAGGATAGTGGCATTGTTGTAATGGTGGAGGGCAGAGATAAGGTTTCGGAGGATTTTTACCACAACCTGCATTGGATTTTGATGGAAGAGACAGAGTATTTTGCACAAATTGCCTAAAAAGAGCCTCTGGTTCTCCAGCAGCAAACAGAATTCGATACGAAGATGGGGAAACCAGATAGGCTTTACTATAGCCTAAGGAAATACTGCCCTTGTCAGTCATGATGTCACAGGTGATCACGAGAACCTGGATTCACCAGCGTAGAACCAACACGGACCACTAGGCACTCAGCAGACGATGGGGGCTAGTGCACTATGCCCGGTAGCAACTTTATCTTTATTTGTAATGGCAGACGACCATATGTATACAGTGGATGCGGTTATAGTCCGCTCTCGTTTTATCTCTGAGAAGAAGAGATTCTCCTTAAGTCTAGGGTCCGACAGGTGCACTATCATGAAGAGTGACAGCACGGATGGGTGAACATGTTGCCCAGGGAATTACCCTGTACGAGCTGAGTGCAAAGGATAGTGGGTCTGAGTAAACAGCAATGCAGCGAAGTGTGCGTCAACAAGCGAAGTTGGTATGAGTAATGGCAAAGAGAGGGCATCGGGGATCGAGATGACTGGCGACGAATTAGTTTCAGAATTATGAAAAGACCATGAATCCACAAGAGTCACTAAATGTGATTTTCAAGTGAAAGAAATGGAATTCCAAAACTAAGGACTACATGTGGGGGATCGACTACTTATATACTACCTTTACGTGCGCACAGACCATGTTTAGGGCTGGCGTGGAATGTCCTAGAATGATTATGTAACATGACATCATAGAATATTCTGGAAGATTCAGAGAGTGATGTTATGGGAAGTAAGGTAAGGAACTAAGCAGATGAGTGGTGGGGGCAAAATTAATGGATCTAGGGGTGAGATAAGATAAGATAAGGTAAGATCTCTGCACCCAAGCGGATGCATTGAATCCTGGCATCATAAGTCCACATGACTAGCAAAGGAAAAACCGTTGAAGGAAGACAGGGATTTCATATGAGCATCTTCTAGAAGGATGACGTGACCAAAGCTTTGTTTCGTTTCAGTCACAGCTCATGCAGGGAGTATTCCTGTTGCTGTAGCCAGGCATATCCAGTTCCCCCCCCTCTTGTTGACTTCCATTTGCCACTGGAAATGTGGAGAGAAATATTCCACCCTCACTATTATATTCACCTTCAGTCTGGAGCACTGGTGAAGATAGGATAGTAACCAGTATACTCAGACAATGCATTAGGACATCACAAGATCCTTTATTCTTCAACATATTGAATCTTGCTCTCTACGGGTATTGTCAAAGACTTGGTCGTTCATCGTCAGAAATATGTACCAATGACTTGTCTCTAACCCTCTCGACAAGATTACTTATGATCTTACCATTGCCATCCTCCTCATTGCCTATCACAACAACAACTCCTCCATCCTCATTCTTGATGAGTGAACAATGTCTGGTTCTGGAGCAGGACCTTTTCAACCCTACCCTCTTACTTGCCCTACCTCCTAAGTGGGCTGACGTGCCAGTCCTCCGGAAGAAGAAGACATCATGGAAAGTGGTCTCAGCTCTTGGCAATCTCACTACAGCTAAGACAGTACACACCTCTGAGCCCACCACACCTACAATTAGGTCACCACATTAAGCTCTGACAATATAGGTCCCTGTGAGACCAAATACTAGGAAATTTTTCAACAAAACTTCACATGAGCAATGGACAAGGAAGTATAATGCATAGAGAGCAGGGTTCCTAATAGGAAACTCCATTGGTCCACCACCACCCACACCACCAACATTTGAGCCAGTGACATAGAAATCTCACTCTTCCCATATCAATATAGCCATGCCCCATCCACAACCCCTCCCTGTGCTACCATCTCTGCACAGTTTGGAAACCACATCAGTGATGCAAGACAAGTACAACCACGCCAAGACAGCGCTAGAAGTCAGATGTCCACTGGGCAAATCCATCACCACAAAGCTGAATATATATGATGGCAACAAGGAAAAGTTTGTCAGTTGGTGGTAGACAATTAACAGATACCTAGCCAGATTCAAGACAAAGCCAGATAGCCACCAGTCCATTCTCATCACACTGTCATACATGAAAGGCAGAGCAGCAGGTTGATACGTGGACCTATCCTTCCAGAACTAAATCTAGGAAATTACAACCTGAGAATCGTTCGAGAAGGCAGTCAAAAAGTGTTTCCAGCTGGCCAGTCTCAGAAGATCAGCAGAGTTGAAGCTATACACCCTTAAGCAAGGCAAGGACACAGTAGAGGACTACTTTGTCAAGATACATCAGCTTGTGGCAGAAGCCGAGTTTGACTTGTGAACGAATGGTTGGGTAATATGTTCTAACATATACAGAGATGCCAGACAGGAGCTGGTAGACCACACAGAAGATAAGGACACTAACTTAATCAACTTGATGGATGTCCTGAAGTGGGAAATGGCATTACAGCATGCAGAAGAAGTCCTCTAGGAAAGAGCCGAGAGAAAAAGAGAGTCATACACCATTAGGCCAACATATAGGTCAAGATTTACCCCACAACAGCCACAGTCACAAACTCAATATGCACCCTCTGCAGGACTCCCACCAGTTGCAGCCGCAACTACAGCAAAACCACACTCCAACGCCACAGACATATTTCCCAAACATGGAGCTTTTATGGAGCTAGATAAAGCCCATGCGGCCAGAGTATGCCATAAGTGTGGGAAAGCTTGGCCTTGTGCCAAGCATCCGCCAAGACCCTATCCCAAAGCACGTGCTCTCCAGTAGAGAGGTCAAGAAATATCACAAGATCAATTTACCACACTTCGGGCAATGATAGAAAGGATAGAGAAAAGAAAGGACAAGACTCCCAAGGACAATAGCATCAAGGAAATCTCTTTGCCACAGGTAGCTTCCAGCTTGGGTTTTCAGTTTGTACAGTAGATAGCAGTTGACCTGCTGTATCATCTAAGTCATTGCCATCTGTAAATGCCAATCGATATACTATTCTACAACACGATGATGAGACTGAAATCAATAAGACCCGAGTGAACCTACCAACACTGACCTTAAATGTTGTCTGAAAAAATAAAAAAATCCCTCTGCCAGTGTGAGGATCTCCAAATGTGGCCAGATATGATCTGTACACAGCAGAAGATATAAAAATCCCAGCTCATGGACAGGCCTTAGTGTCCACAAGTTTAGAAATGAAAATCCCAAAAGAATACTATGGTCAGATCACACCCAGGAGCAGATTGGCAGTCAAAAAGAGAATCATTACCAGAGCAGAAGTGATTGACTTTGACTATAGGGAAGAGATCAAGATTTTACTCCTCAACTTTGGAAACAAGGAGTTTGTGGCGAAAGCTGGTGAACAAGTAGCACAATTGATTCTAGAAAAGATCTTGACCCCGCCAGTCCAAGAAGTCAAATTACTAGATGAGACACAGCAAGAAGACAAAGAATTTGGGAGTACCAGCTCCAAGGATGGTAATGTGGCTGCAGAGTGTCTTTTCATCAAAAACTGGAGAACCACCAGTTTAAGCCAGTATTGGCTGAATACTGCTAATCCCTGGTTGATCTGATGGATGAAACAACAAATAGAGTGCCCAGATAAGCAAAGAAACCTGGCACATCTAAGAACCTTTGTCCACAAATCCAGAAAAGTGAAGGTGAATAACAATCTACTCAAGGATCTAAAAAACATAAGCGACATAGAAGCACACTGGATCTTGAGGGACCTACAAAGGAAACCCAAGTTTAAGAAGGCCTCTCTGTGTTGAAAGGAGAAAAACTCATTGAAGCTACTGGCAACCTTGAAGCTGTCCAATGGACACTCAGTCAAGGTCAAGGCTCTAATAGACTCAGGATGTATGGGATTGTCAATCTATGAGGACTTTGTAGTTGAGAAGGAGATAGCAACCCACCTTCTTCCATGCCCCATATTGATATACAATGCCAATGGATTTATGAATATCTCCAGAAAAATCAACAAGTTCATCATCGTCGAAATGCAGATCAAGGACCACAAAGAACAACTGGTCCTTGCTGTCACAAACTTAGATTCTAATACAATCTTCCTGGGTTATGATTGGCTCAAGATATATAACCCCAAGATTGATTAAAAAGCCAGCACAATCTCATTCAGATGTGAAGAGGACCATACATATACCACATTTGGAAGATTGTGACAAAAACAACAAAGATGAAGAATTCCAACTTTAAGACAGTGATTGACTATTTAAGCTTGACACCAAGAGTTACCTCCAGAACACAGCAACGAACATAGCTGCCCATGACTTCACCCAAAAGAAAAAGAAAACTCTAGAGGAAGTGGCCCCAATATATATACATGAATTCACCAACATCTTTACCAAAGAGAATTTCAACAAACTCCCACCATGAAGATCCTGGGACCACACTATTGAGCTACTATCAGGAAACCACACTGTGGACTATAAGGTCTACCCCCTAAACCTGGAAGAACAAGAAGAGCTTGACAAATTCCTAGAGGAAAATTTGAAGTCCAGATGAATAAGACCATCAAAATCTCCATTTACATCTGTGTTCTTTTTTATTAAGAAGAAGAATGGCCACCTTCACCCCATACAAGATTACTGAAAGGTAGACAAGGTTATTCAATGCAACCAGTACCCTCTACTCCTAATCTCTGAACTGGTGGATAAACTTAAAGCCACCAAATACTACACCAAGTTTGATGTAAAATGAGGGTATAACAATATATGAATAGTAGAAGGAGACAAATGGAAAGCAGCATTTAAAATCAACAGAGGCCTCTTCAAGCCCCTGGTGACACTCTTTGGACTATACAATTCCCCAGCAATGTTCCAAACAATGATGAACTTGTTGTTTAGAGATCTGATCAACCATGGAGTAGTTGTGGTGTATATCAATGACATCATGATCTTCACCAAGACGATTGAGGAATACCAGAAGGTAGTATAAGAGATATTACAAATCCTACGAAACAACCACTTGTACCTCAGACATGACAAGTGCAACTTCGAAGTCCAAGAGACCAAATTCTTGGGCCTGATTGTAGCCCAAAATGAAGTCAAAATGGACCCCAAGAAAGTAGCAGTGATTAAGGATTGGCCAGTCCCGACCTCTACCAAAACACTCAAAGGATTCTTAGGATTCCTAAACTTCTACTAAAGATTTATCAAAAACTTTGCCTAGATTGCAAGGCCCCTCAATAGCCTCACTTCAGTAAAAA
This sequence comes from Boletus rubissimus, assembly GCA_038092795.1. Lineage (NCBI taxonomy): Eukaryota > Fungi > Basidiomycota > Agaricomycetes > Boletales > Boletaceae > Lanmaoa > Lanmaoa rubissima. The sequence continues at coordinate 20,723 of JBBPQZ010000052.1, forward strand.
AGGAGTTTAAATGGACATTTGAATACCAATAGGCCTTCAACCAGCTGAAAGAGACCATCATAATAGTGCCAGCTCTAGCCATATCCAACAATACCAACCTGTTTTGAGTAGAAACTGACGGATCAGGAGTAGAAATTGAAGCAGTGCTGTCTCAACAGCAAGAAGGCATCTGGCACCCAGTAGTGTTCATTTCCAGGTCACTCAATGACACAGAGTGAAACTATCATGCCACAGATTTGGAAATGCTGGCAGTAATTTTTGCACTCCAGAAATAGCGATATTATCTCCTGAAAGTGGCCCACCTGGTGGAAATTCTAATGGACCACAAGAACCTTGAGTTCTTTAGGAAACCACAAGACCTTTTATGCTGCCAGGCCAGATGGCAGTAATTCATCCAAGAGTTCTAGTTGCTTTTTAAATACCGAACTGGAAAGACAAACCCAGCAGATCCTCTGTCCAGGAGGCCAGATTATGAGAAGGAGGTAAACAATAACAACAAACAGCAGATCCTACTTTCCAATTCTCTTTTCGTCAAGGCTATCGCCTCTCTGAGCATACTTGATCGCATCAAAAAACTTTAGTACAAGCTAGAGAAGTTTGTGAAAGAGGGACTCAAGAAGGTTGAGTCACCCTGAACATGACAAGATGGGCTTGTTAAGTGGAGAAACCTCATCTATATTCCACACAATGCATCACTAAGAGAAGAGATCATCAAATCCAACCACGATCACCCAATAGCTGGACACTCCAGAGCTCATTGAACAATAGATCTTATCAAAACCAAGTACTATTGGCCTATGATGTGCAAGAATATAGAAGAATACATAAAAGGTTGTGACATCTGTCAAAAAGTCAAAGCCAAAAATATGTCACTCTACACCCCCCTCCACCCAAATAAAATGCCCTCAAACCCATGGGAAATCATATTGGTAGATCTTATTGGACCACTGCCACAATTACAAGGAAAGAACACAATCCTAGTGGTGGTCAATAGATTCACCAAAATAATCCACCTCATGCCCACAACCAACATTATAACCTCTCTAGGAATTGCCACCCTGTTCTACAACAATGTATTCAAACTGCATGGAACATCCTGAAAAGTAATCTCAGATCGAGGAACATAGTTCATATCTATGTTCATAAAACAACTCTATGACATGCTCACTATCCAAGGCAACCCATCTACCGCATACCACCTACAGATGGACAGACAGACAGAACGCATTAACCATGAAGTAGAAAAGTATCTGAAGATATATATCAACCACCAACAAACAGATTGGGTAGAATGGCTACCACTAGCCGAGTTTGCCCACAACTTCCAAACTACCAGCACCAGAGTTTCACCATTCATACTTAATTTTTGTCAATAACCTTGGATATCCTATCTTAAAGCAAAAGTAAAAAATAAAGCAGCCATGGAATTTGTGGAAAATATTATGATACTATCGTAAACGACAACACCACAAGGCTCAGGACTATTTTGCAGATTACACGAATCCTGGCTCAAGAAGAGGGTATGGAGGTCTTCTCCATCCAACTCAGTCTACAATGGCCAACAGACCAAGGCAATGACTATCAAGGTGAACAAAAATGGATTAGACTGGGGATACCAGTCGCAAAGTGCTACTTTATATATTGTACAGGCTCGTGCACAGACCATGCTATGCATGGAATGGGTTACCATAAATAGACTAATGGGTTCTATGGTCGTGAGAGAAAGATAACAGAAATGAAAATGGGCTATGTGAGAAGAGCAGAAATTAAAAGGACGAGGTCACCTCATGGTATGACATCATTAGTTCTAGACCTAGTCATGTGAAGGTTACCACGGTCATGTGCACAGATTACATGACTGAGAAAAGAAAAAGATACAAGTCCAAAAAGTTTGAAAATGTTCATATTATAACACTACCTCCTTTTTATGACTTGAATTCCAGGCGAGTTGTGGTTGGTTCGGCAACTGTAAAGTTTTCAAAAGAAGAGAAGAGAGAGGCGAAGGATGAAGCTGTGAGTCTGCAGAGTTTGCATGGAGCGGAAGGATTAGATTTGTGGAAATTGGCAACTGCCAGAGGGGCAGTATTGATAATGTCCGATGATTCCTATGTTCAGTCTGTTTCATCATAACCTTTCCAATGCACCAGATATTCCAACTTCCTATTTTTGAGACAAGATAAGGCTATGTAATCCACCTCAAATTGCTCTTCCCCCTTTTGGTCTACCTCAATCACATCAGGTCAGACTTTGGGCTGTCCAGGTAACGTATTCCGATAAGGCTTTATATAAGAGATATTGACCATGGGATGAATGCGAACAGCATTGGGAAGTTTGAGTGTAACGGCATTAGGAAGGACTGCGGTGATAATGTAGGGTCCAATCCATTTTTGGGTTAATTTCTTTGCCATATAAGGAAGTTTTAATTTATTGGTGGAAAGCCAGACTTGCTGGCCGATAAAATACTCTGGGACTTCAGAACAACTTTTCTCCGCTGAAACAATCATGCAATCTCGAGTATTTTCAAGTGCTTCTTCTATCTCCTTATGTGAACGACCCATTTCTCCTGTGAACCCAGCTAATCTCCCTTCGAATTCCATGTGTGGGGCATAATTTCAAGTGACGTTAAAAGGAATGGAGCCGGTTGCAGTGGTAACAGTATTATTGTGAGAGAATTGGGCCATTTTAAGCCAATCAACCCATTCATGCTGCTTCTTTCCTACATAAGTGTGGAGATATTGTTCAAGATCTCAATTAACGCACTCTATTTGGCCATCGGTTTGTGAATGATAGGCCGTGGAAATCTTCTGGAAGATACCGAGGAGTTTACATAATTCCTGGGTAAAAGCAGACACAAACTGGGAACCACGATCAGAAACTAGTGTAGAAGGGAAACCATGTATATACCACATGTGATCTCTAAATAATTTGGCAAGGTCCAAAGAAGAACATATATCGTAAGTGGGAATAAACACAACTTCTTTGGAGAAGCGGTCTACTACCACACAAATAGCCGTAAATGAATGTGATTCGGGTAATCCCGTGATGAAATCAACCGAAAGATCTTCCCATGGCCATTTGGCCACAGGCAAAGAAAGGAGTTTTCCTGCCAGTGCTTTTGACTTTCTCTTCATGAGAACACATACTTGGCAGCTATCTACATATGTTTTAACGTCTTTGGTAACACCAGGCCATGAAAAGTAATGAGTGAGAGTATGTATTGTTTTGGAATGTCCACCATGTCCAGCAATAGGGGAATCATGACAAAGAGCAAGAAGACGAGTACGTAAAGAAAGAGGTATGAAAACTTTGTTTTTGTTATTTTTGAAAATGCTCATAGAAGCATCAAAAAGGAAATCGTTCACGGCATCTACCCCAAGAGCAGCAGACTCCAATTCTAACTCCGAAAAGAAAGTCTGAAGAGAGAGAAACCAAATTAATGAAGATGGTGGGAGGCAGGACCATAATATTGGCGTTATGATCCTGCACAGCCTCACCATGGTCTGGACGATGGGAAAGTGCATTGGCCTGGCCATTAGAAGAACTCGGTTTATAAACAAATACATAATTGAATTCTTGAAGTACGATATGCCAACGAGCCTGCCAACCACTAAGCATCTGCAGCTTTTTCCAATACTCCAGGTTCTTGTGATCAGTCCAGATCTTGAATCTTTTGCGACCAATAAGATAGTGGTGCCACTCTTCCAGCGCCCAAATTACTGCAAGCAACTCTTTATTGTAAATAGGATAGTTGCACTCTGCGTTATCAAAAGAATGTGAAATAAAGGCGATAAATCGCCAGTTACCATCGTTGCATTGAGTAGAGAGCACAGCTCCCGTGGCTATATCCAAGGTGTCTGTTTCAACCCATACTTCTTGATCTTGGTTAGGATATGCGAGAAGCAGGGTGGTAGTGAATTTCTTTTTAAGAGCATCGAACACCACTTGTTGATTGGGACTTCATGTGAACGGAACGTCTTTCTTGGTAAGATTGTTCAAGGGGCATGCGATCTCAGCAAAGCCCAAAATGAAACACCTATAATAATTACAAAGTCCGAGGAATCCTTGGAGTTGTTTTAATCTAGTGGAAATTGGCCAATCCATGACACCAGCCACCTTCTTTTCCTGCATTTCCACCTCCTTTTTAGATACGACCATTCCAAGAAAGTCCACTTTATCCTTTGAGAAATGACACTTGGAGGGTTTAACATAAAGATCATTATTGCATAAACAACATAGGACCTTTTTTACGACCTCCTCATGTTCCTCTTGAGTCTTCTTCGACGTAAATATCATACAATCATTGTTATAATATGAACATTTTCAAAACTTTTTATCCTTGTCTTCTTTTCTTTTCCAGTCACGTGATCTGTGCACGTGACCATGGTAACCCTCACATGACCAGGTCTAGAACCAATGACGTCATACCACGAGGTAACCACGCCCCTTTAATTTCCGCTCTTCTCTCACAGCCCCCTTGATCCCCGTTGCTTCCTATCTCACACTCGTGAGATCACTTAGTCTATTTATGGTAACTCATCCCACGCACAGCATGGTCTGTGCGCGCGCCTGTACAGTATATAAAGTAGCACTTTGCGACTGGTATCCCCAGTCTAATCCACTTTGTTCACCACTATAGGCATTGCCTTGGCCTCTTGGTTATTGTAGCCTGTGTTGTTCGGAAAGGACCCCCATACCCTCATCCTTGAGCCAGAAGTCGTGTACTCTGCGAGCAGATACCTGAGCCTTGTGGACGTGATCAGACTCTTCGGAGATAGTTCATTACAATCATCAATATAAATAATAACTACCACATACATGTCATTAAATATGTCATTCATCATTTGTTGAAAAGTAGGGAGGGAATTAGTCATGCCAAAATATATTACTGTGGGTTCGTAAGCTCCAATTGGGGTAACGAAGGCACTTTTCCATTTATCACCTTCCTTGATCCACACATTGTTATAGCCCCAACGTAAGTCAAGAGCCGTGAACATGTCAGCATTTTTCAGCCAATCTATGAGCTGTGGAATCAAAGGAAGCAGGTAGGAGTTCTTGATGGTACCCTCATTAAGGTAATGGTAATTGATGACCATTCTCTTTCCATTGTCCTTTTTTGGAATAAAAAAGACGGGAAATGTTTGAGGCGACTTGAAAGGAGCAATGTATCCTTTTTTGAGCTCCTTATCTATGAATGCGTGAACTTCATCCATTTCAATGTCCGAAAGAGGAATGACTTGACCCTTCTTCGGGATGAAGTCTGGCTTAAGATCTACAGTGTGATTCCAAGGCTTTCATACTGGCATTCTGGTAGATTCTTGTTCCAAGAAGACCTCGAGGAACTCGTGATAGGTTTCTGAAACCTGTTCTTTTAGTCCTTCTTCTATTGTACGTAAAAAGGAAGGGTCCAGTCCGAAATAATTAGAAGCGGGAGGGCCAGTGCCCATAATTTTGCAATATTGAGTGCAGCATGGAAATGAAATAGACTTCTGCACCCAGTCGACCTCAGAATTATGGTGGAAAAGCCAATCATACCCAATGATCATGTGATGTGTACCCAATTTAGATATGTAAGCATCAATAGTTTCATAATGTTCAGCGATTTCCATGATCAGGGTTATTGCATGCTGAATCTGGCCAATAGTGCCTTCTGATCCATCAGCATTATGTATCTTAATTAGGTTATCGAGAGTAAAGAAAGGAATTCCCTGTGGAATCAAGGGAAGCGGATAGGAATTCTTGACAGTATCCTCATTGAGATAACAATAGTCGATGACCATCCATTTTCCACCGTTCTTTTTGGGAATAAAGAAAACGGGAGATGTTTGAGGCAACTTGGAAGGAGCAATGTATCCTTTTTTGAGCTCCTTATCTATAAATACACAAACTTCGTCCATTTCAATGTCCGATAGGGGGATTACTCAACCCTTCTTTGGGACAAAGTCCAGCTTGAGATCTATGGCATGATCCCAAGGCTTTTGTATCAGCATTCTAGTCGACTCCTGTTCCGAGAAGACCTCGAGGAACTCGTGATAGGTTTCCAGAACCTGTTCTTTTAGTCCTTCTTCTATGGTATATAAAAAGGAAGGGTCTGGTCCGAAATAATTAGAAGCAGGAGGGCCAGCACCCATAATTTTGCAATACTGAGTGCAGCACAGAAATGAAATAGTTTTCTGCACCCAGTCGACCTCGGGATTATGGCGGAAAAGCCAGTCATATCCAATGATCATGCGATGTGTACCCAATTTAGATATATAAGCATTTATTGTTTCGTAATGTCCAGCGATTTCCACGATCAGGGTTACCGCATGCTGGATTTGGCCAATAGCGCCTTCTGATCCATCAGCGTTATGTATCTTTATCAGGTTATCGAGAGTGAAGAAAGAAATTCCATGATGAATAACATAATTGCGATCAATGAACGTGTGGGTAACACCAGAGTCCAAAAGAGCTTTGAACTTGTGACTTTCCCACTGACCATCCTGCTGGCAACATATGACAGTCTCAAGCGAGAACTCTCTGCCAAATGACAATGTCATTGTGCGATGCTGGGAAGTCATAACACACGAGAGGGGTTTATAAATAGAACTAATTTTTTGTTGTTTTTGGAGAGAATTAAGCACACTATTATTTAATTCCGGTGCCACACTCAATTAAGACGCTCTCACAGAAGAAGTAGACAAGGTATGTAATACAGATGACAAATTGTTATAATACGAACATTTTCAAACTTTTTATCCTTGTCATCTTTTCTTTTTCAGTCACATGATCTGTGCACATGACCGTGGTAACCCTCACATGACCAGGTCTAGAACCAATGACGTCATACCACAAGGTGACCTCGCCCTTTTAATTTCCACTCTTCTCACACAGCCCCTTTAATCTCCATTGCTTCCTATCTCACAATCGTGAGATCACTTAGTCTATTTATGGTAACCCATCCCACGCATAGCATGGTCTGTGTGCGTGCCTGTACAGTATATAAAAAGTAGCACTCTGTGACTGGTATCCCCAGTCTAATCCACTTTGTTCACCACGATAGTCATTGCCTTGGTCATCTGGCCATTGTAGACTGTGTTGTTCGGAAAGGACCCCCATACCCTCTTCATTGAGCCAGGAGTCGTGTACCCTGCAAATATTGTCTGAGCCTTGTGGAAATGATCAGACGCTTCGGCGGTAGTTCATAACACAAATCAGAAATGGAAAAATCAAAATCAGAACAAGACGTAAAAGAAGAAGAAGAAGAAGAAGAAATTGGTCCAGGCATGGAGGAACCCTCTACTCCTACGTGCTGTATCCTTTTAAAGCCTCGGCTGTGCGTTGCTTGGCTTCGACTTCGAACTTGTCATGGTAATAAGCCTCGGCTTCATCCGAGACAAATTGCTGTGTGGCTGTTGCTACTACCGGTGCCGGAACCGGAGGAATGGGGAGGGGACAGGAGATGACTTGTTGCGCCGCTTGTGCCTGGGAATATTCAGGAACAGGCACGTAAGTACCCTGTTCGTAATCCCAAACAACTTGCTGACGCTGCTGAGGAGGACAGGGTGGATGACGATAAGGGTTTTTGGGGCAATCAGGCTTGATATGCCCAGGAAGATTATACAAGAAACAGGTTCTTGTGTCAGGCCTTGCGGGTGCAGCCTGCTGCACGCTTATCTCCATGGGGGCACCACGGCCCAGCTGAGTTCCTACCGCCGTAAATTGCAGACATTGTGGGGGGGGAGGCTGAGAAGGAGGCAGATATTGATAATGGCCCTGAGACTGTGGGACGAAATGGGAATTAACAGGAGGACCACGTTCTATCGTCATTTGCTCATACGCTCTTCCAACGGCTCTGTAATTTTCTTTGAGCTTATCGACGCCGAATTCTAATCCCGGGTGATTCATTCAAACCCGTTCATAGATGTGGTAGTCAACTGCCTTCTTGAGGAGCATAATCACATGGTAATCCTCGATGTTTGCCTCGTTCTGTAAAACCTCAAATTGCTAAAGGAAGAGGTTAATTGGGTGGCCATTTTGTCAGAGACTTTCTAATCTTTGGAGTGACTCATGGGCGAGTACATCAATCCAGAAATAATCCTTTATCTCCTTTTGGAGCTTGGACCAACTTGGCCAAGCCGAATCTCCTTTGGTGCCGATAACGACATCCTGGCCGTTTTTTACCTTTGTTTCCTCATCGTCAAGATACTTTTCCAACGTGAGTTGGGCAAAGCCATCTGCCTTTTTCTCGAAATGGGAAAGGACAGCAATGCATCTCAGCTTGTCTAACTTTCACGTTTATGCATCCACCCATAGACATAACTTCACCCACCAAAGACGAAAGGTGTTATAATATGAATATTTTCAAACTTTTCAAACTTGCATTCTTTTTTTTTCCAGTCACATGATCTGTGCACGTGACTGTGGTAACCCTCACATGACCAGGTCTAGAACTAATGACGTCATAACATGAGGTGACCTTGCCTTCTTAATTTCTGCTCTTCTCACACAGTCCCTTTAATTTCCGTTATCTCTCTCTCATGACCATGGAACCACCTAGTCTATTTATGGTAACTCATTCCATGCATAGCATAGTCTGTGTGTGTGCCTGTACAGTATATAAAGTAGCACTCTACAACTGGTATCCCCAGTCTAATCCATTTTGTTCACCATGATAGTCATTGCCTTGGTCTTCTGGCCATTGTAGACTGTGTTGAGCGGAGAAGACCCACATACCCTCATTCTTGAGCCAGAAGTCATGTACCCTGCGAGCATCGTCCGAGCCTTGTGGAATTGACTAGACATTTTGACGATAAGTCATAACAGAAGGTGAATCGATCGCTGTCCCATTTCTCAGGATCGGCTATTTTCTTGATTACGTTGTTTTTGTCTTGGTTTACATTTAGGGCAGAGAGCCTTGCGACGAGATCATCTAAGTCCACTGATGTCAACATATTTGATTATGGGTTTGAGATAGCGGGTAGGGCAGAGGTATGAGCGGAAATGTTCAATACCGAAGTATTCGAAGGAAAAAGAGTGATGTTTGGTGCGTTGCTTGTCGTGGGAAGGCCAATAGACCTTTCGGGTACGGGATCAGGAAGAAACCTTGAAAATCTTCTTTTTGTCACTTACTGTGTGGACTATTCCAACCACACTCTGGGCAACCTACAAACTTGCTGCCTGAAAAAGTATTTCTTGGATCGGAGGTAATACAGTGACCCACAAAATTGTCCCAATATTTTGCACATTTTGATTGTTTATAGAATATATCTAGAACACAAACAGATATAAACAAAGTGTTGGTGTATGAATGGAGCTACCCACCCTGGGCTATGTGCCCAAAAAGGAATTATATAATTTGGATCAATAACCATGGAGATATATGCAATTCAAAACTGATACTCATTGGGATAATTATGTGAGTGTGTCTCAAAAATATAGTAAATGTAGTTTCAGTACTTGGTATGACCCCTCTTGGCCTTGATAACTGCTCCAATCCTTCTAGGCATACTTTCAATCAACTCCTGACACACTCCTGGGTCTATCTCTCCCCACATCTTTACAACTCTGTTCCATATCTCCCAGACCCCCTTGGCCTGTGTTGAATACTGGCAAAGTTCTTTCTTAATGTGATGCCAGAGGTGTTCAATTGGATTGAGGTC
>JBBPQZ010000053.1:0-30195 GCA_038092795.1 Boletus rubissimus
ACCGGTGGTAAAACTATGGTTGGCATTCCTTCTGCTTGCGTTGATAGCACTATAGATTGTTGCCACAGTGGTCTATACCATTTGTAGAGTTTGCTCGTTTGCGGTGCTTGCAATAATTGTGTGGAAAAAGTGAATTGTTTCATTGAAGTTGAGTTTGGTTGTATCCAATAAGAACTCTGACAGCATGGTTGTTACTATCAAAGCTATGCTAATGCAAATTTGATTTGGACTTGTGTTTTGCAACAGTTCCAACAACCTGACCTCAGGTCAAATTTAGCTCATGGCATAGGACAGGGTCCTTCATCCCCACCCCACAGTGGCTTAAAAAACTGTCCACATGTTTGGTCATTTTTCACTAAATGCAATAATTCACAATAACCCCTAATCCTAGCCCTAAACTTTAAGTGTATGAAATGACAGCCATTTCAAAACAATGACTTATGTAGACAGTTTTTTGACTTTATATAAATTTAGGTATGTAGTACTTGGTATGGACTTTTTTGGCCTTGATTATTGCTATAATCCTTCTAGGCATGCTTTTCATGGTATCTACCACCAACCTTCCCACTACTATTCCCTAAAATATTTTTTTATTGATCAAATTGGATAAAGTGAAATTATCTTGGATTTGGACATTAGCAAACTAGCCATGCTCTGGCCAGTACTGGAAAGTACTGGAAAGGCTGGAAAATGAAGTACCTTTTTGGCCAAAGCATGGCCAGTTTGCTGATGCAATTGTGTTACACTAGAGCATAGCTCCTAGCTAACAGCAGCCAATCAAGAGATGGCAGAGAGACTCATAGAGCAATAAAAGATACACATGGATTAAGGTTGCAACCTGTTAGAGACCATGTAACTCCTACAACAAAGTCTAGAGGTCTAGAGATCTTTTGGAGTTGATAGGATATTGGCTTCAGCTTATGTGCTGTGCCCTTGCTGATGTTTGTGTCCTGTATTTCAAAGATGTTGGAGATGGTTGGAGGAGAGTCATCAAGACTCAGATGGAGACAGGAGGAAATTATGAAGGGGCTAGGAGTTGGCTCAAGTTGATATTCAAGCTAGATATTACAAGATAATTGGAAGACTATATATATGGAGGGAAATGGTAGTCAGAGTACTAAAGTCCAGGAATGTGAGTATTTTCTAGGATACAAGTATTTTCAGAGGTAAGTAGCAAAGCAGAAACAATAACAAAAAGGTCAGCAGGTAAATACAATAAATCAGGAAAGATGGAGATGAAGGAATGCAGAGAAGATAGAGGTACATGAGTATTGGAAATGAACTATATAGGATAGATGAAAACAGAGGAGGAATACTGGAGATCTGGAGTTGTTGGAGTTGGACTTGTGTGATTTTTGGAATATGACACAATCAAAAGATGTGGAAGCCAGAATGCTACACTGATATTGTGTAGAACTAGCTAGGAAAATATGGTATAGAGGTGAGCTATATATATACATAGGTATGGGATGTGCACACAGACCATGCTGTGTATGCAGTCACTAACCATAAGTAGACAAAGGTGAAGAACAAGTTACAATGGAGATTAAGAGAAGAAGTGATGAGAGATGAGTTATAGTGAAAATGAAGTGATACATCAGCAAATCTCTGACTTAGCCATAGTAAGGTCCTCATCTGTGTGAATAGTTTGGAACCCACAAAACACAAATTAGCACTTCCTGTAAATCTCTGTACAGCATTGTACAACAAATTTGTGATTTACTGATGTAGTGCCAAAGGATGAGGCATAGGGTTGTGAGATATATGAGAACAAAGAAGATGGTGTAAGAGAACAGATATATCTGGTAGGATAAAGGGCACATCATGTGAGAGGGAAAGAGAAGTGAGTGATGAGGGATAAGTTGTGAGCATTAAAATGAAAGAAAGAGAAATTTGTAACAGATTGATTCATCTATAAAATTTGCTTGTAACTGTTGTGGACCACTCTACCATTAGTATAGATTACCCCATACCTTGTTTTGACACTTTCAGGTTCTTTGGTGATTATCTAACTTTTATTTCCACCACTGATCTAGAATATAAGATAAGTTATATATATATGTATATAGTATATGGTTTGAAAAAGTAGAAACTATAAAATACTCAATAAATCACTAAAAAAAAGACTACAGTACAAAATGTCTAATGCAGCTATGTTTATGTAAGCACTAAGCATCAAATATGAAATATACATAAAATTCCTACAGAAAGTGTTGTTCAGACCATCAAAACTCTTCAGGACATCAAGAAGTAACCACATGTTTCTGAAACATGCATTTCTACTTGAAACAGGTTGATATTGTTACAGTTTTTACAGTGCACTATGAGTTACCAGTTAGCCCCCTCTTTTTTGAGTTGTAATCAGTCATTTTTCCTTCACATTTAAACTACATAACAGACAGCCTTTCTATTCTAGGATTGCTAGCACTCTATAGCATCCTCATGTTCCCAACCTCTTTCTTCTCATTTAGGCATAGTCATAGCTTGGTCTGTGCATTACTTCTTCTGCTATAAATATGCTGCCTTTGTATTACTACATTCTCAGCTAGTTCTACACAATACCAGTGTTATTTCTAGCCACCAGACTTATGCCACTTGCAAGTGTCTTTGTCTGAGATCCCTATTCACTCTATCAGTCAATGATCTACTGCCAAGTGATTACTTTGTTAGATTATGCAAGCGTGAGCACAGCCACTGTTGGTTATCCTGTATGTTTCATTCTTGTGGCACAGACTATACCTTTTACTATATGCTAAGTACTAACCGTCCATATCATGGATGCGATTATTCTTTCTACCTGTATGAACTCTCTTCACCCTTTCGTTCATCCCTGGTATTACTCCTTTCGTATACTGCACCCTGATACAAATACCTATGAGTATATAGTATCTCCATCGAAGTACTGCCCCCCTCAGTTTGTTGACCTGTGCAATGACTGAGGTGAGCCCTTTTCTGCATACCATTCTATACTGTAGTACTCATGTCGTACCTAGCCCTTTCTTGTCTAGGTAATCCACTCAATCCGTTGACCTGCACAACGACTGAGTCCTTTCTTGTCTAGATCTTATAGGTTATGAGCTCTGCTGCTTTATATTAAACCTGAAATACTACTCACAATGTCAACCACCATACCCATCACCACTGATATACTCCCCAGCAACGTGCCCAAGCTCGATGTCAAAGGCACGAACTGGGCAATTTTTGCTTTCTGTTTCCAGACCGCTGTTGAGGCAAAAGAACTGTGGGGTCATTTTGAAGGGACTGCCACGAAACCTTCATTCAGCAGCCTGATGACCAATGTGGAAGATGAAGAGCTAAAAAAGTGGAAGAAAAACGAGGGTATTTCGAAGCATCTACTTACCCAGCACATCCCTGACTCAACCACATTAAGGATCTGTAAGATTGAAACTGTCAAGGAAATGTGGGTAGAAATTGAGCACGAGTATACTGAGAAGGGTACCTACACACAAATGGACCTATGCACGCAGTTCCTGGACTCCAAAATGTTGAAAGGTGGCAATGTCCACCAGTTCTTAGATGGTCTGTGGATGAAGCAAGAGGAATTAGTGTTAGTGGGAGTAGAGATCAATGAAAAAGACTACCATTCCACCATTATTAGATCCCTCCCAAATTTCCTTGCCAACTTTGCCTCGAGCCAACTTGCTGCTGCCCACTTATACGTGACGATGAAAACCATCAAACCCAACATCCTGATTTCACTCATCAGTGAAGAGTCTGAACAGCAAAAGTTAAAATATACTGTTTGAGGTGAGATGAAGGACTGTGACGAGGCAATGGCTATGACCATGCCCACCCATGGACAAGGCTGAGGTAGATGACTTCCACGCAGTGACCGTCCCAAATGCAAATGCTGGACCTGTGGTTCTGAAGAACATTTAGCAAGGGACCATGATAAGAGCGAGAAGAAAACGACACCTCCCACTTATAGTGCCAATGCTGCATTCGAGGACAACTCCGACAATGGAGTATTTGGTGTGGTTGAGGACAATGACTCACTCCCAGATCTGCTCATGGAAGAGTCAGACAGCAACAACGAACATGGAGACCTACTTAGCGCAGCACAGAGCACGTCCAACGATGAGGACAACTGGTTTTTAGTTCTTGGTGATGACAGTCCTTAGGGCTGTGGATGGGACAAGGAGGAGTTTCGAGCACGTGATGCTGACGATGAGACGTTGAGCAGCTGTGCTGGCCCTTCTCCCACCATCGAAAATGACCTGAAGAATGTCGCTATGGAAGCAAACGATCACCAAAACGAGACCACTTGCGTCGAGTTGTATGACTCAGGAACAATGCACCATATTATCCCTGACTGAGATCATATGACAAACATCCAGAACATCCCACCCAAGTCCTTTATCACTGCAAACAAACAGAAATTCAGCGCGACCAGGATAGGTGATCTGATAATTGAAGTTCCGAATGGGGTTGAGGTCTTGAAACTTCGACTGACTGAAGTCTTGTATTTACCAGAAGTGGGGTACAGACTAGTGTTGATCAGCCATCTTGATGAGCTTGGGCTCTCGATGACCTTTGTGGGTAGATACTGCATGATCCATGGCACCGATGGAGAGACAATTGGGCACATCCCACAATCAGCCAAGGATCTGTATCGAGTAGTGCACGAGGAAGAGCATGCCATTGCAGCTACAGAACAACTCACCATTATGGATATCCATTGACAAATGGGTCATATCGCGCTGAGTGCAGCTTACCATCTAGCCAAAACAGGTCTGGTTAGTGGCCTAGAATTTGATCTGAACGAGCCAGATACCTTTTGTGAATTGTGCATCTATGGGAAGGCCATGCGGAAGCCTATCGCGAAGGAATGCAGAGGCCCACACACTAATACGCCTGGCGATATCGTCTATTCAGACGTCTGGAGACCGTCACCTGTCATGACATTAGGCAGAAAGTGCTACTATGTGATGTTTACAGATGACAATACGCAACTTACCCACTTGCACCTCCTACAGCAAAAGAGCGAGACCTTCGAGGCATATCGTGGCTTCAAGGCATGGTTGGATCGTCAGCTGCAAGCAAAAGTGAAGTTGCTCCACTTGGATTGAGGGGGAGAATATCAAAGCAAAGAGTTCGTACTGTACCTTCAGACACAGGGGACCATGCAGCGTTTGATCATGCATGACATGCCACAACACAACGGTGTTGCTGAACGACTAAACTGAATCATCCTTAAGAAAGTCCAGGTGATGTTGTATGCAAGTAGACTACTGAAATTCCTGTGGAGAGAGGCTGCATGTCACACCATATGGTTAAAAAATTGAACACCTACCAAAACACTCGCAGGCAAGATGCCCTATGATGCTGCGTTGGGCAAAATGCCCAATCTGAGCTGATTGCGTGAATGGGGATTACCCATGTTTGTCAAAATGGGCGCTGGATTGAAGCTGGGAGGAAGGATTGAGCAGGGGAAGTGGATGGGAATTGACGAACACACCGAGAACGCATGCCGTGTATACTGGCTGTCGAAGCAGACTGTGACCGTCAAGCACAACGTGTACTTCGACATGATGCTGCATACCATTGAGAGGAAGGAAAAGCTTACCATTTTAGGCACTGGCATGTCAGCTCAGCCACCCACTTTGGTCAAGTCGCCCCTTATGTCCATCAAGACTGTCACACAGCCCCTGGCAAATCCTGCAACAACACCACCTAATGCCACTTGCTCCCACACACCATTATTGCCACTCACCCTGCTACCATCGCCATTCGCCTCTCCACTATCACACCCCACCGGAATACCTAACATTAACGACGACCCTCATTCCAAATGAACTCGCAAACCCAGCCAATGCATCCTTGACATCCTCAATGGCAAAGCTGCAGCCACTGTGCTACCTCACGGCATTCAAGTGCCAGACCCTGTCAAAGAGGAACCTCCTGTGCTCACTGAACCAGTTGCTTACAAAGGCATTGGCCAAGCTGAGCAGCTGCTCACCGTCCTAGTAAGTGACAACTACAATGAGCAAGAGCTAACACTGCTTGTCAATGAGGCCATAGCCAAGGTGAAAGCCCTTGAATCTGTCTTACTCGCTGAAGCAAGGTGACGCCCAGATTGGCCACAGTGGGAAGGTGGCATCTATGAGAAGCTCAACACGCTCGCCAAAGTGGGCACATGGGAGCTCATAGACCCCCTGCCAGGCACAAACCTTGTTGGATCAAAATGGATATTTTATGCAAAGAAGGACGCTGCTGGCAATATTGTACATCACAAGGCATGTCTCATTGCTCAAAAATACTCGCAAGTCCCTGGCGTCGACTATTTCAACATATATGCCCCCATCACCAAGCTCGCCTCCATCCGTACAGTCCTCACTCTCACTGTGTGCTACAATATGGAACTATACCAGATCGACATCAAAGGCACTTACCTCAATGGTGAGCTAAACAGCAATAAGTATATTTACATGTGCCAGCCACCAGGCTATGGCGATTCTACTCACCTGCACAAGGTCTGCTACCTACAAAAGACACTTTATGAACTTGAACAGAGTGGTCAACGGTGGTACCAAAAGCTTGTCGAAATTTTGGTAATGAAGTTAGGCTTCAAACAATGCCCTGTTGACCAAGCTGTTTTTGTCAAGTGCATAGGTGACTTGCTCACAATCATTGTCATGCACATTGATGACTGCACCATTGCAGCGACTTCCCTTGAACTCATTATAAATGTAAAGACGCGACTTGCCAAGTTCATTGAGGTCACTGATCTTGGCAAGCTGCATTGGTTGCTTGGAATTGAGGTAACGCACAACCATGAGGAGCACGCCCTTTTTCTCTCACAGCATACCTACATCGAGGCTATCCTCTGTTGTTTCAATTTTGACGAATTGAAGCCCCTCTCCACACCAATGGACCCTAGCACCAAGCTTACCACGAGTCAATTCCCATCAACCAGTGCTGAGTATGCTGACATGTAGCACATCCCATACCAAGAGGCAGTCAGATCTCTCATATATGCTGTGCTAGGAACATGACCTGATATCTTGTATGTCGTCTTCCAAGTTTCTCGTTTTTCCTCAAATCATGGACAAGCTCACTGGGACACGGTGAAAAGAGTCTACCATTACTTGTCAGGGTCAAAGGGTCTTCATCTACAGTATGGAGAGGAGGAGCAGCCATTGTTAGGCTATACCGACACAGATGGCAACATTGCCAAGGACTGTCACGCCATATCAGGCTACGCTTTCCTCATCGACAGAGGTGCCATATCCTAGAGCTCAAAGAGACAGGAAATTATCTCACTCTCCACTACCGAGAGTGAATATGTTGGCGCCACGCATGCTACGAAGGAAGCTGTTACAACTACCTGGGGTAGAAGTAATTGCAAGGGGCCTTTGACAACAAGGGGTCATGTTGGGATGTGACAACACAGTACTTCCGACATGGGGATTCCTCTGGTGGTGGTGGTCGAGGGGATTCCTCAAAGATGTCAACAAGCAAAGGGTGAGTTGACCAAGAAGTCACTTGGGAAGCAACGATGCAGTATTTCCGTTGTGGGGATTCCTCCAATGGTGGCAGTCAAGGAGATTCCTCGACAGTATCGACGAACTGAAGGGTAAGTCGATCAAAGAAGCAATCTAGGGGTTTCCTAACCGTGGGGCGAGTAAGACCAGAGAAGCAAGTGGATTGCTAGGCTACGAGATACAAGGTAGCTTGAAGGAGGTCTAAACTAGCGATTGTAGTTGTACTCGAGTCAATTATATACTGAGTCTCCTCGTGCACAGACCATAGTAAGGAATGCAAGGAAGACTATAAAAGAAAGGGTTATGCATTACAGATCAAAAGGAAGACACATAATGGAATGGAAGGAAACCTGAAAGGAAAGGACGTGTAATGATGAAGAGCAGAACACGTGGCTGATGCATTGTGGGAGAATCAATGAGATAGATATGGTAAGAGGAAGTACCACAGGTATGGAGGGAGTCTGAGAAGCCTGAGGTGAAGAAAAGGAATGAAGTCCAATGGATGTCCTAGGATGTGATGGATAAGAGGTCCTAGGACTGAAGGTAGTACATGAATTGAGCAGAGGTGAAAGAGAAGTACGAGGAAAAGGAAAAGTTATAACATTACCCCCTTTGTAGCATCAAGACCATGGCATAGACAGGGACAATTCAGACATGAGAGTGCACAGCAGCTCGACCATGAATGATCTAGTAGAGAATGGGGCCACCAACCAGGGAGCCAGTGATGTTACCATAGCCGGTTTTATTAATGCAGTCCTCCTTGTCAGAGTAGTTGCGATTGATGAGGGGAGATGGAGATTGTCAATGTGGAAAACATCAAAGGATGGGAAGGGCACTGCAAGGGGTAGGAGGGGTGCCTTGCCTGTGAAAGGAGTTGGCTTCTTGATAGGAGCAATATTGTCCAGATGAGGATGAGGAGGTGGAAGATGGGGTGGACAAGAATGAGGATGACTGTTGCCTTGAAGGTAGGATATGGCGAGGTGGGGGAGATGGGACGCGGTGGTGGAGGGGGCATTGGGTGAGAATATGTCCGGGGGCCCATCGGAGGCAGGTGGCACATTGATGCACTGAACAATTATATTGGAAATGGCCGATTCAGCCACAAGAATAGCATCGTTTGCTGGCATGGGGGTGTAAGTCTGGAAGTGAAAGGTAACCGTCAGCGCTGGTCCACGCACTTTCAATGCGTTGCATGAGGTGGTCCTCGTCAGAATTGAGAGGGGTCAAGGAAGTGAAGGGGGTGGTTGGTGTGGTCTGAGCCGAGATGGCTTGGGGGACCATGGCAGGTTCTATTGGAGAAGGTCTTTCAACCTCGGCTAAGGAGACTGTTGGTGTCACACATTCATTTGTGCAATGGTGTTCGACGGCTAATGCCTCATAAAGCTCCCTGGTGAGGGGACGAGTTTGGGTGGCCATGGCCAGGAGGTAGTGTCACATGTCACGCAGGAGGGTAAGCATGCCAAGTTGGTGGAGGATGATAAGGAGGCGGGATTGTGCCTGCATGGCATCCTGGTAAATGAATTGGGTGATGTAGGATCAGTTGGCGTTGGTAGTGGGAGCATGGGTGAGGGCAATGATATTTAGATTGGCAAGGTAGGCACTATAAAGTGCATAGAGTGGGGATGCTGAGTCAAGGTAACAGTCTAGTGTGGTCGCAAGACTGGGGTCGGTGATGAGCTCAGTAAGCTCATGAATCTCAAAGATGGTGGGAGGACCATTGTTGAGACAGTACATAGTGGTCAGGACATCTATGGAAAGAGGAGCTTGTTCAGTATCATGTGCAGGGCTGTCTGCATGCTCCACAGGAGGAGTAGAAGGGCATTGTGCAGCAACGTCAGAGATGGTAAAACTATTGCAGGGAACAAGTGGGGAAGAATGTTTGAAAAAAGAAGAAGGAATCAGAGGAGATGATGCATCATGATCTTCAGGAAACAGAGTTTGGTTTTCGTGAGGTGGCGACAGGATGGTGAGTGGCAAGGTGTAGCTGGGGGGTACTTGATAATGTTTGTAGACTTGGGCAATGGTAAGGGTCAAGTGGAGAATATCAGCAGTAGGGGTAAATTCAATGGCCATGTTAGTTCTGGGGGGAAGAGGAGAAGACAAAGGGGAATAGGGCTTTATACTTTTTGAGGGTGGAGTCTGCATTCATCAGATGTCGTTTTGGGACCCAGGAGTCTTCTTCAGTTGAATACCCTTTCCAACAGATCAAGAAGGAACACCGTCCTTTTGATCCTTTATGTTTGATGATCTTTTCTATTTCGTATTCTTCTTCGCTGTCTATTAGATCTGGAGGGAGCACAGGGTAGTTGGCCCCATGGGTGTCATTCTCGTGATATGGTGAGAGGAGGGATGTGTGGAATACTGGGTGGATTTTCCAGGCTTTGGGAAGGCATAATTGATACGTGATCGGGGACAGTACTTTTGTGATGGAAAAGGGTCCCTCTCGTTTGGAGGCGAATTTGGGATTTGCAATGGACCTTTTCAGGTTATGGGCTTCAAGCCATACCCTATCTCCTAGGGCAAAGGGTTTGAAGTGTCGTCGGATACAAGTGGACATGGTTTGACGTGCTAGCTCATGAGAGGCAAGGGCTTCGTCTTGAGCAGCTGAAAGAGTTTTTAGTCAGTCTTCTACTGTGGGGAGATCTGAGTTTGTGATGATCGGTGGTAGGGCATGGGGTTCGTACTCCATCATGAGGAAGAAAGGGGATTTGCTGGTCACTGAATGAGGACAATGATTGTGAGCGAATTCAGCATGGGAGATGAAATCGGCCCAGGACCCTGGGTTGGCTCCACAGTAGATGCAAAGGTAGGTTTTGATTTCTTGATTTATGCATTCAGTTTCTCTGTCGGTCTGTGGGTGGTATGCTATGGAAAGAGACAGGTCGTATCGCAGAAGTCTCCCCAGCTCACAGGTGAATGAACTAGTGAACTGGGGTCCTCGGTCGGAGATGATTTTGTTGTAGAGACTGAAGTGGAGGAAGACTTTGTGGAAAAAGAGAGCAGCAACGCCTTCGGCGGTGATAGATTTTTTCGTAGGGCACAAAATTACCCCCTTTGTAAGCCCATGGTTGACCACGACCAAGAGCAAATCAAAGCCAAAGAAGGAGACCGGGAGGTCAGTGATCAGATCACAGGAGATCTGCTGAAAGAGCTGGGATGTGGAGAACTTAATCAGAGTGAGGGGGGGAATGGAGGGGTGTGTATTGGATTTTGCCTGTTGACAGGTGGCACAATTCTCAACATAGTGGTGGACATATGTGGCGAGGCCCAGCCACCAGAATTTGGCAGCAATGAGTTGATGGGTTTTCAAGAAACCAAGATGACCAGCAGTTTTATGGTCGTGGCACTGCTAAAGAATGGAACGCTGAATGGAATCGTCGGCAGGGACATAGACATGACCTTGGTAGGTGAGGACACTGGCGTCAAGTTGCCAATCGGCAAAGCAGGAGTGGAACGTAGGGGGAATGTCCTCATTCATGGATTGTAGGACCTGGCAGACCAGGATGTTGGACTCGGAGGAGTCTTTGATCCATTCATGGAGGGTGGCATCTATAGTGTTAATGAAAAGAGATGGTGGGAGAAGCGTCACTCCTTCATTATTGAGATTGGAGGTAGGGAGGTGATCCAGTCGCCGAGATAAAGTGTCAGGGCTGGCAAGCTACATGCCGGGAACATGGATCATTTTGAGATCAAAGTCAGCTAAGTCGATCAGCCAACAGGCTTGGCAGCGATTGAGGGTTTGGGGTTGCCAAAAATAGATAAGGTTCTTGTGATCCATGAAAGTCTGAATAGGAAAGGCAGAGCCATGGAGGTAATGGTGCCATGCTTTTAGACCGCAGATCACGGCAAGGAGTTCTCTGTTGTAGATATTGTAGTTTCATTCTGCAGGTGAGAACGACTGTGAGATGTAGGAGCAGGGGTGCCATTCTCCATTGCCGTTGGTCTGGAGGAGAATTTCACCAGATGTGTACTTCGAGGCATCGGTGGCAATGGCGAAGGAGGCCGAGAGGTTCGGCATTTGTAGTACGGATTTCTTAAGGAAGAGCAATTTGAGGGTGGTGAAGGCATGGGTGCAAAAGAACGACCAAGACCATGAACTAAGCTTTTTGGTGAGGTCTATGTATAAGGGGCCAGGCAATGTTAGAGTAATTGGGGATGAACTGTCGGTAGAAGTTGGCAAAGCCAAGAAAAGAATGGACGTTCTTGATGATGGAGGGAACAGGCCAGGAGGCAATTCCATCAAGTTTGATGGGGTCCATGGTGAGTTGTCCAGGTTTGACAATCATCCTGAGATACTCTATCTCGATGGTGGCGAATTTGCATTTTTCAAGTTTCAAATGCAAGTCAAGTTTGATCATATGTTGAAGAACCTATTTGGTTCAGTCTGTGTGGGTTGCCTTGTCGGGGGAGGCAATGAGGAGGTTGTCCATGTAGATGACTAGCCAGCCTTCGGCAATCATGTTGCGGAAGGAGTCGTTTATGAATCTCTGAAAGGTAGTGGGTGAGTTACAGAGACTAAAGAACATTATGGTTGGTTCAAAGAGCCCCTTATGGGTGATAAAGGTGGCTTTCCATTGGTGTTCATCTTTGATACGAATATTGTTATACCCCCATTGTATATCAAACTTGGTAAAGACTTTGGTGTCATGGAGCTTATCGACTAGGTCGGACACAAGAGGCAGTGGGTATGCATCATGAATGATATGTTCGTTGATGTAATGGTAGTCTTGGCAGGGTCGGAGACCGCCATCCTTCTTTTTGACGAAAAAGAATGGAGATGCTTGTGGGGATTTTGAAGAGCAGATCTTTCCACAATCTAGATTTTCTTGTAAAAAGGATTCAGTGGTGGTGTATTCCTCAGGTGAGAGGGGATAGAGTTTCCCAATTTTCAGGGTAAACGATTCTTTGAGGTTAATCTCATGGTCGTATGGGTGCAATGGTGGTATGTGGTCGGTGGCTTCCTTTGAAAAGATGGAAGTAAATTCTAAGTATTCCACTGGAAGAACTGGTTTAGGTTTCTTCTTCTCAGCAGCCATAGCAAGTTCAGTGGCCTGGGTGAGGTGTCCGATAATCGGAGATTCTTTTGGGATGTACCAGGGTCTACTCTTGATGATGCAGAACATGATGTGAATGTTGTTGTTGTGTTGACAGTGAGCTAAGAGGTCTCTCTATTCGTTGTATTTGAATAGATGGAAGTGGGTAACGGAGTCAACATGGATGTGTCAAGGGGTGTGGGGTGGGGGTTTCCAAAATTTGGATGAATGACAGTCATAATCCATCGAGTGCAAGGCATAGAGTTTCTTTGATTGGTCAAGACTTTCAAAGAGGGCAAAAGTCCGCTTAGTCCAATCAATGGCAGGGTTGACTTCTTTCAGCCAAGGAAGTCTGAGGAGGATATTATCACATCCGAGGGACATGACCATGAAGTTTACTTGTCGTGCGATCCCTTCAATGTCGAGGAACAGTGAGCAGGAGTATCAGATAG
Organism: Boletus rubissimus; assembly: GCA_038092795.1. Classification (NCBI taxonomy): domain Eukaryota; kingdom Fungi; phylum Basidiomycota; class Agaricomycetes; order Boletales; family Boletaceae; genus Lanmaoa; species Lanmaoa rubissima. The sequence goes on from JBBPQZ010000053.1 coordinate 12,991, forward strand.
TGCCTTTCTTGTTGAGGGAGTTATTGGCATTCTGAGCATAGATCGGATGGTCAAGCTTTGTAAGGGGAAGCTTGTGTTTGCGAGCAAAGTCCCAGTCAATATAGGAGATGTCGGCTCTGCTATCGATGAGGGCATGGGTGTCAATGGCTTTCAATGTGTGCGAGGGTATGATTACTTGAACAGGGATTTGCATTGCTTTGGTAGTGGATGTTACAAGTACAGGTGCACACATAGGAGAGAAGAAAGAGACTTGCATCGAAGAAGTTCTTCCTTTTAAAAATCCATCTTCTTGAACCTCACCCTCCTGACTGCTGGGATGTCTTCATTGTCATCTTGACCGATCGTTTTCACGACCGGTTTGGCAGCTGTGAAAGTGGGGCAGGCAGGGAAGAAGTGGCTGGATTGATGGCATCTAAAACAAAGTGTTTTCTCAATACAATGCTTTCTTTCTTCCAGGGTCATTTTTGGTATGTGAACAACGTCAACGTCCATGGCATCCGGGTCTTTGGCAGGGGTCCAGGAAGGAGAGGAGAAGTTTTGGTGGGGTTGGTACAAAGGCTTAGTGTATTGGCACGATAACTCAGCAGCACGATTCCATTGGGTTTGGAAGTGTACCGCCTTCTCATACCAGACTTCGATATTGGAGGGAACTTTCTCCATAGACATGATCTTCCTCATGAGAGTGGGAGGAAGTCTGGAAGCAAAGTAGGAGATCAGGACGTTCTCATTCTGAACTTGGGATGTAGTGACTTTGTTTTTGAATTTGGCAATGTACGAGATTAATGAGGGGTTATAGACACCGTTCTTTCCAATGAAAACGCATTTGGTGAAAAGCCAGGTGATAGCATTGTTGACCATGTTACGGTATTCAAATGTGATCTTAAAGGCTTTGACAAAGTTGTCCCATGTGCCGATGGTAGTGATGCCCTGGTTAATGGTAGACAGGTGATAGGTGGATGCCCAGGTGGCAGCAGGTCCCTTAGTCATAAAAGACAGGGCAAAGGTGACCTTCTTAGGGTTAGAGTTGTACGTGGCATTATTCACCGTAATGTAGAACAGAACGGTGTTCAACCAAGGTATGGCTTTATCATAGGAGCCATCAAAGATCTTAGGGGCGCCAAGGTGGAGCTCAGTGGGTCGAGAGGACATTACCAGCAAGGATGGAGGTAGGAATGGAGGAGAGGGAGAATGAACAGGAATACCAGTAAAAGGGCTAGTGGTAGGAGTAATAGCATGGGTCGGAGCAGTGGGATGAGATGATTGGATAGGAGTTGGAGAGGAGGGGGTGGTAACTGGTTCGGAAGGGATGGTGAGACGGCAGAAGAGGTTATGAGCTAGGCTATGGTCTCATTGGTCAGCTGCTTGATCGTGAAGAGTATTCTCGATATAGGTCTCGAGGTTGTTTGGTTCTTGGTCTCCTAAATGGGTGGATTTGTCCAATTCCTTAGGGAAAGAGGGTTCAGCGGAAGTAGGGCAGTAAAGTTCCCAAGTGGGGTGGTTACGCTGAGGGTGAATGGTGGAGGCTTATATGATGGTAGCCTCAACTAGAGAGTTTAGACCTTTTGTTACGACTACCTGGGGTAGGAGTAATCGCAAGGAGCCTTCGACGACAAGGGGTCGTGTTGGGATACAACGACACAGTACTTCCAACATGGGGATTCCTCAAGAGTGTCAACAAGCAAAGGGCAAGTTGACCAAGAAGTCACTTGGGGGAGCAACAATGCAGTACTTCCATTATGGGGATTCCTCCAACGGTGGCAGTCAAGGAGATTCCTCGACAGTATTGATGAACTGAAGGGTAAGTCGATTAAAGAAGCAATCTAGAGGTTTCCTAACCGTGGGGTGAGTAAGATCAGAGAAGCAAGTGGATTGCTAGGCGACGAGATACAAGGTAGCTTGAAGGAGGTCTAAACTAGCAATTGTAGTTGTACTCAAGTCAATTATATACTGAGTCTCCTCGTGCACAGACTGTAGTAAGGAATGCAAGGAAGACTATAAAAGAAAGGGTTATGCGTTACAGATCAAAAGGAAGACACATAACGGAATGGAAGGAAATCCGAAAGGAAAGGATACGTAATGATGAAGAGCAGAACATGTGGCCGACGCATCGTGGGAGAATCAATGAGACAAATATGGTAAGAGGAAGCACCATGGGTATGGAGGGAGTCTGAGAAGCCTGAGGTGAAGAAAAGGAATGAAGTCCAATAGATGTTCTAGGATGTGACGGATAAGAGGTCCTAGGACTGAAGGTAGTACATGGATTGAGCAGAGGTGAAAGAGAAGTACGAGGAAAAGGAAAAGTTGTAACAGAAGCGTTATGGCTCCGAACTCTCATTTCCAGGTTATTCTTTCCATTCGAAAAGCCCACAACACTTTTTTCAGACAATCAGTCGGCAATCACACTTGCAAAGGATCACCAATACCATGCCTGCACAAAACACATTGATGTTTATTTCCATTTTATTCACTGGATCATTGACAACGGGAAAATTCACCTCATTTTCTGCCCCATGGGCAACATGGTTGTGGATGTCTTCACCAAGGCTCTGCCATTGCTGAAAGTTAAACATTTTGCCTCCCAACTCGGACTGCACACAGCTTGAGGGGGAGTGTCAGATTACGCAAGCATGAGCGCAGCTGCCATTGGTTATTCCGTATGTTATGATATGAACATTTTCAAACTTTTTGGACTTATATCTTTTTCTTTTCTCAGTCACGTGATCTATGCACGTGACTGTGGTAACCATCACATGACTAGGCCTAGAGCTAATGACATCATACCTTATGGTAACCTCACCCTTTTAATTTCTGCTCTTCTCACACAGCCTGTTTCATTTCCATTATCTTTCTCTCACGACCGTGGAATCACTTAGTCTATTTATGGTAATCTCTCCCATGCATAGCATGGTCTGTGCGCAAGCCTGTACACTATATAAAGTAGACACTTTGCAACTGGAATTCCCAGTCTAATCCATTTTGTTCACTATGATAGTCATTGCCTTGGTCTTTTGGCCATTGTAGATTGTGTTGGACGGAGAAGACCCCCATACCCTCTTCTTGAGCCAGGAATCGTGTATCCTGCGAGATAATCCCGAGCCTTGTGGTGTTGTCGTTCATAATAGTATCATAACACTTGGATTAGACTGTTATATACAACACTTGGGTCCCAAAGCTAAGGGAACAAGAGTTACTACCACTTGACGGTAGCGAGACCAGCACTTGCCCCACGCTGTTTATATATGGTTGTCCACTGTACAAATAAGGATAATGTTGCTACCAGGCATAGAGCACTAGCCCCCATTGTCAGCTGAGTGCCTAGCTGTCTGTATTGGTACTATGCCGGTGTACCCAGGTTTGCATGATCACCTGTAATGTCATGTCTAACGTGGATAGTATTTCCGTATGCCATAGCCAGGCGAATCTGGTCTCCCCCATGCCTCTCTTGTTTCGTATTTCATTTTGGATTCTAGTATAGGTCACTGCGGCCACCTTAGGCAGTGTATTCGGAGAAGAAGGTATTACCTTTGATCAAAAAAGTATTTTCTATGACAGCAAGTTTGTAGGTTGTCCAGAGTGTGGTTGGAATAGTCTGCACAGTAAGCAGCTGAAAGAAGATTTTCAAGATTCTGTCCTGATCCCACACCCATAAGATCTATTGGCCTTCTCACAACAAACAATGTACCAAACATCATTCATTCTCCTTTGAATTCTACGGAGATGAACACTTCTGCTCCTACCTCCACCTTATCCATTACCTAAAACCTGTTATCAAATATGTCAATGTCAGTGGACTTAGACAACCTCGTTGCAAGACTCACCACCCTAAACGTGGACAAGGAAAAGTCCAACATCACCAAAAAAATAGCTGATCCTGAAAAATGGAATGGTAATCGAACCACCTTCTGTCTTTGGTGGGTTAAATTGCAGCTGTGGGTTGATGCCCAGACTTGAAAGTTGGACAAGCTGAGATGTATCGCTGTCCTTTCCCAATTCAAAAAGAAGGTGGATGGCTTTGCCCAAATCACCCTGGAGAAGTACCTTAATAATGAAGATACCAAGGTACGCAATGCCCAGGATGTGGTAATCAGCACAAAAGGAGATTTGGCTTGGCCTAGCTGGTCCAAGCTCCAGAAAGAGATCAAGGAATACTTCTGGATTGACATACTTGCATACAAGTCTCTTTGGAAATTGGAAGGCCTTCACCAAAATGGTCATCCAATCGATCTCTTCCTCCAATAATTCAAGGTTCTCTAAAAGAAAGCTGATGTTGAGGACTGCCATGCTGCCATGCTTCTAAAGAAGGCAGTTGATTACTATATTTATGAAAGGGTTTGAATAAATCACCCAGGACTAGATATGGACATTAACGACCTAAAGACCAATTATTGGGCCATTGGCAGGGCCTATGAACAAATGACGATAGAGCGTGGTCCACCAGTTAATTCCTGCTTTGTCCCACAGTCTCAGGGTCGATATCAGTATCCACCACCTTCTCAACCTCCCCCCTCACAATGTCCTCAATTTACGGCAACAGGAGTTCAGCTGGGCCGCAGTGCCCCCATGGAGATAGGCGTGCAGCAAGCTGCACCTGCAAGACAAGACACACGGACCTGTTTCCTGTGTAATCTCCCCGGGCATATCAAACCTGACTGCCCCAAGAACCCGTATCATTGTCCGCCCCGTCCTTCTCAGCAACATCAACAAGTTGTTTGGGATTATGATCAAGGTACTTACGTGCCTGTTCCAGAATATTCTCAGGCACAAGTGGCACAACAATTTATTTCCCGTCCCCTTCCCATTTTCCTAGTTACAGCACCAGTAGTAGCAATGGCCGTACAACATTTTGTCTTAGAAGAAGCCAAGGCACATTATTATGATAAATTTGAAGTCGAGGCTAAGCAATGCGTGGCCAAGGCTTTAAAAGGACACAGCACATAGGAGTAGAGGGTTTCTCTGTGCCTGAACAATTTTCTTCTTTTATGTCTTGTTCTGATTCTGATTTTCCTATTTCCGATTTTTCTTCTGTATTACATAGTCTGTCTGCTTCCTCTGTGAGAGTGTCTCAATTGAGCGTGGCACTGGAGTTAAATAATAGTGTGCTTAATTCTCTTCAAAAACAACAAAAAATTAGTTCTATTTATAAACCCCTCTCATGGTTATGACCTCCCAACATTGCACAATGATATTGTCATTCAGTGGAGAGTTCTCACTTGAGACTGTCATACATTGTCAAAGGGATGGTCAATGGGAATGTCACCGGTTCAAAGCTCTCTTGAACTCTGGTGCTATCCATACTTTCATTGATCATGATTATGTTCTTCGACATGGAATTCCTTTCTTTACTCTTGATAACCCAATTAAGATACATAATGCTGATGGATCAGAAGGCACTATTGGCCAAATCCAGCATGTGGTAACCCTGATTGTGGAAATCGCAGGATATTACGAAACTATAGATGCTTATATATCTAAACTTGGTACACATCGCATGATCATCGGGTATGACTGACTTTTCTGCCATAATCCTGAAGTCGACTGGGTGCAGAAGTCTATTTCATTTCCACGCTGCACTCAGTATTGCAAAATTATGGGCACTGGCCCTCCTGCTTCTAATTATTTTGGACCAGATCCTTCCTTTTTACGTACAATAGAAGAAGGACTAAAAAAACAGGTTCTGGAGGTCTATCACAAGTTCCTTGAGGTTTTCTCAGAACAAAAATCTACCTGAATACCGTTACAGAAGCCTTGGGATTATGCCGTAGATCTCAAGCCGGACTTCGTTCTGAAGAAGGGTCAAGTAATTCCCCTATCAGACATTGAAATGGATGAAGTTCGCGCATTCATAGATAAGGAGCTCAAAAAAGAATATATTGCTCCTTCCAAGTCGCCTCAAACATCTTTTGTATTCTTTATTCCAAAAAAGAACAGTGGAAAAAGGATAGTCATTGATTACTATTACCTTAATGAGGGTACCATCAAGAACTCCTATCCACGTTCCTTTGATCCCACAGCTCATAGATCAGCTAAAAAATGCTGACATGTTTATGGCTCTTGACTTATGTTGGGGCTACAACAATGTGTGGATCAAGAAAGGCAATGAATGAAAAGGTGCCTTCATTACCCCAATTGGAGCATATGAACCCATGGTAATGTATTTCAGCATGACTAATTCTCCTCCTACCTTCCAACAAATGATGAACAATATCTTTAACGACATATATGCTGTAGTAATTATTTATATCGATGACTGTATGATATTTACATCAAAGAAGACTCAGAAAGAACATGAGGAGGTTGTAAAAGAGGTCCTACATCGTTTACACGATAATAACCTTTATGTCAAATCCTCCAAGTGTCACTTCTTGAAGGATAAAGTGGACTTTCTCGGTATGGTCGTATCTAAAAAGAAGGTGGAAATGCAGGAAAAGAAGGTGGCTAGGGTCATGGATTGGCCAATTCCCACTAGATTAAAGCAGCTTCAGAGTTTCCTCAGACTATGTAATTATTATAGGCGTTTTATTTTGGGCTTTGCCGAGATCACATGCCCCTTGAACAATCTTACCAAGAAAGATGTTTCATTCACATGGGGTCCCAATCAACAAGCAGCATTTGATGCCCTCAAAATGAAATTTACTACTGCCCTGCTTCTTGCATATCCTAATTGAGATCAAGAAATACAGGTTGAAACAGATGCCTCAGATATCGCTACGGAAGCTGTGCTCTCTACTCTTTGCAATGATGGTAACTGGCAACCTATTGCCTTTATTTCTCATTCCTTTGATAGCACAGAGCACAACTATCCTATTTATGATAAAAAATTGCTTGCAGTGATTCAGATGCTGGAAGAATGGTGCCACTATCTTGTTGGTCGCGAAAGATTTGAGATCTGGACTGATCACAAGAACCTGGAGTACTGGAAGAAACCACAAACTCTTAGCGGTCGGCAAGCTCATTGGCATGCTGTACTTCAGGAATTTAATTATGTATTTGTCTATAAACTGGGTTCTTCCAATGGCCAGGCTGATGCACTTTCTCGTCATCTGAATCATGGTGAGGCTATGCAGGATTATAATGCCAATATCACGGTCCTGCCTCCTGTCATTTTTATTAATTCGGTTTCTTTTTCTTTGGACTTTCTTTTGGAGTTGGAATCAGAATCTGCTTCTCTTGGAGTGGATGCTGTGAATGACTTCCTTTTTGATGCTTCTATGAACATTTTCAAAAATGACAAAAACAAAGTTTTCGTATCTATCTCTTTATGTACTCATCTTCTCACTCTTTGCCATAACTCCCCTATTGCTGGATATGATGGACATTCCAAAACTATACAAACTCTCACTCATTACTTTTCATGGCCTGGTGTCACCAAAGATGTTAAAACATATGTAGATAGCTGCCAAGTGTGTGCCCTTACAAAGAGAAAGTCAAAGGCACCGGCAGGAAAACTCCTTCCTTTACCTGTGGCTAAGAAACCATGGGAAGATCTCTCAGTTGATTTCATTATGGGATTACCCGAATCACATTCATTTACAGCTATTTGCGTGGTAGTAGACTACTTCTCCAAAGAAGTTGTGTTTATTTCCACTTATGATACATGTTCTTCTTCAGACCTTGCCAAATTATTTAGAGACCATGTTTGGTGTATACACAGACTCCCTTCTACACTAGTTTCCGACCATGGTTCCCAATTCATGTCTGCTTTTACCCAAAAACTATGTAAACTCCTCGGTATCTCCCAAAAGATTTCCATGGCTTATCATCCACAAACTAATGGCCAAACGAAGTGTGTAAACAGAGATCTTGAGCAATATCTCCATGCTTACGTAGGAAAGAAGCAACACAAATGGGCTAACTGGCTAAAAATGACCTAATTCTCTCACAACAACACTGTTACTACCACTACCAGCTCTATTCCTTTCAATGTCACACATAATTACACCCCTCGCATGGGTTTTGAAGGGAGATTAGCTGGATTCGCAGGAGAGATAGGCTGTTCACATAAGGAGATAGAAGAAGCACTTGAAAATACTCGAGATAGAATGATCACTTCTGCGAAGAAAAGTTGTTCCAAAGCCCTGGAGTACTTTATTGGCCAGCCAGTCTGGCTTTCCACAAATAAATTAAAACTTCCTTATATGGCAAAGAAATTAACCCAAAAATGGATTGAACTCTATGCTATCACCGCGGTCCTTCCTAACACCATTACGCTCAAACTCCCCAATGCCGTTCATATTCATCCCATGGTTAATATCTCTCACATAAAATCTTATTGGGATATATTACCTGAACAGCCCAAAGTTCGACCTGATGCGATTGAGGTAGACCAAGAAGGGGAAAAGCAATTTGAGGTGGATTACATAGCCTCATCTCATCTAAAAAATAGGAAGTTGGAATATTTGGTGCATTGGAAGGGATATGATGAAACAGATTGTACATGGGAATCATCAGATATCATCAACACTGCCCCTCTGGCAGTTGCTGATTTCCACAAATCTAATCCTTCCGCTCCATGCAAACTCTGCAAACTCACGGCTTCTTCCTTCGCCTCTCTCTTCTCTCTTTTTGAAAACTTTACAGTTGCCGAATCAACTACAACTCATTTGGAATTTGAGTCATAAAAAGGGGATAGTGTTATGATATGAACATTTTCAAACTTTTTGGACTTACATCTTTTTCTTTTCTCAATCGCGTGATCTGTGCACGTGACTGTGGTAACCATCACATAACTAGGCCTAGAGCTAATGACATCATACCTCATGGTAACCTCATCCTTTTAATTTCTGCTCTTCTCACACAGCCTGTTTCATTTCCATTATCTTTCTCTCACGACTGTGGAATCACTTAGTCTATTTATGGTAATCCCTCCCATACATAGCATGGTCTGTGTGCGAGCCTGTATATTATATAAAGTAGACACTTTGCAACTGGAATCTCCAGTCTAATTCATTTTGTTCACCATGATAGTCATTGCCTTGGTCTTCTGGCCATTGTAGACTGTGTTGGATAGAGAAGACCCCCATATCCTCTCCTTGAGCCAGGAATCGTATATCCTGCAAGATAATCCTGAGCCTTGTGGTGTTGTCGTTCGTGATCGTATCATAACACCGTACGTTTCATTCTTGTGGCACAGACTATATCTTTTACTATATGCTAAGTACTAACCGTCCATATCACGGACGTGATCATTCTTTCTACCCATATGAACTCTCTTCACCTTTTTGTTCATTCCTAGTATTACTCTTTTCGTATACTGCATCCTGATATAAATACCTATGAGTATATAGTATCTCCGTCAAAGTACTGCCCCCCTCAGTTTGTTGACCCACGCAACAACTGAGGTAAGCCCTTTTCTGCATACCATTCTATACTGTAGTACTCATGTCATACCTAGCCCTTTCTCGTCTAGGTAATCCACTCAGTCCATTGACCCGTGCAACAACTGAGCCCTTTCTCATCTAGATCTTATATACTTAAAGCTAGAAGTCATGCTTCAGCATAATAAAAGAACTAGCTCATTATAAATGCTTCTGCTATTACACAGCAAGCCCCAGCTGCCCATCATTTCTGGATGAATCTCTGGATGGTCCACCAAAAAGCTAATCTGCTCTGTATTTGGAGTTTTTTGTAACAAAAACCCTGAACCACTGCTGTAATGACCTTGCCAAAAGGCTAAGCCAAATAATCATACCAATGAGGAGGTAATGAACCCAATCCCACCAGCTGGACCAAACAAATAACTACTGGATAAAATAGAGAAGTGAAGAGTAAGGGACTATTCTTAATTACACTGGCAAAGATCAGAAAAGTAACAAATAGATTAGATTGTGGATGCCTAGTCAAATACAGCTACTTTATATACATGGTGAAGTGGTGCACAGACTGTGCTGTGTTCTGTACCAATAAGGAAATAATGTGGCAGGTGTGCCAAGATAAATACAGAAATGTGTTGATGTGGTATAATGAAGAATTAATAAGATAGCATGAGGAAGGTTGTACCTTCTCACAATCATGTGTTTTGGGTCACATGATAGTTAAAGTTTGAATCAAGGAAGTTCAAAGTTGAAGTAGATATGGTAGTATAGTAGTATAAATAGGAATGTTCATAACAACTGCAACAACTGCAAGAAGATATCTACTAGCCACAGAAAGAGTGGCATGGGCCAACTGAGCAGCAACAAATTGCTGAAGAAAACAAAGAAGTAGGCTATAATATGAAGGACTTACTAGCTATAATCCAGCAAAAAATCATCCCTTCCATCCAATCAATTAATCCCATATTACAAGTTGGCTCTTCTATTGATATAGTAATGAGTGATGAAACCACCAGAATATCTGAGTTATATAAAAGTAGGCCTCCTGGAGGATTTCTTGGAAGAATCCTATAACACATCCAAAGGATTCAGGCCATGTATGCCTACTTGAAGATGAATGCTGGTATTTATAGTGATAAGATGAAGGCTCTCATCCTTCTCAATAAGATAAGCAAGGAATAAGGAAGAGACTTCTTAGAAGGATGGTATATGAAGATCTAGAATAATAACATCCCTGTTAAAAACAAAAATCATAAGATAATTATCGCTGACTTTGTCAATACCTTTTACTCCTACAACTTAGCTGTCAAAATGAGAGTGGAGTTAGGAAATCTTAAGCAGAACTTAAGAGATAGAAAGGATGGTTTTGAAAAGTATCTCTCAGAATTCCAGTTGTTAGCTGCCAAAACTAGATTCAAAGACAATGCTGTGTTAATCAAATGGTTCATTTGAGGAATGGATCTGCAACTCTCTGAATGAGTCCTCTCCATAGAAACCATCCCCACCACTTTCCAATCCTGAATCATCAAAGCCACTCAATTCTATGCCAACTTCTGGCATATCCTTGACTTATAGAACAAGAGATTCTTCTTTTCCTACTTCCAAACCTATTCTTCTAGGAAGAACTTGAAAACCATGGATGTTGATGTAATATGCTTTATTTCTGTAGAAAGGGCAAGACATCTTAAGAAAAATTAGTGCTTTGTTTGCCACAAGGTTGGATGTTATATCACCAATCATCCTAACTATTCAAAGCCCTCTATTGTGACTTCTTTCTCCTCTTCATCCCCTAAGAAGCCTGCTGCCCAAGCCTGTACTATGGCAAGGTCAGAGATTAATACTTGTGTCAAGCAGTTAAAGTAGAAAAACATATGTATTTCAGGAAAACACATTAAAAGTACTCAAGACTTACTATAAAGACTTTATTGAGGAAGAAAAAACCTCGGATATCACTGATAAAGAAGAAACTGTGGCTTCTACCAAGATTAAGGAGGTTGAGGATTTTTAAAATGGAGGGAAATAACCACATCTTCTTCTTTCCATATGGTTGCTTCTGTATTTGTATTTGAAAGTATTGCCTTGGAAATTCACATTCTCATATCTATTTTTCTGAAGGAAGGAGCATAAATCATCAACACCTTTGCCCTCATTGATAGCAGAGCCATAGAAAGTTTTATAAACTAAGATTTAGTGAAAAAGAGAAAGTTTCCCATAAAGAAACTTTTAAAACCATTTGTGGTCCAAAATGTGGATGGATTGCCTAATACTGGAGGAGTTCTTTGCCATCAAGTGACCCTCTTTATTTGCATTAGAGAAGTAGAGTTAGAACAGGACTTTTTCATTATGAATTGGGGAAAAGAAAATATCATCTTAGGACTCTTTTGGTTACAAAAAGTAAACCTCCTGATTAATTGGGCCACCAAACAAGTAGAAATTCCTGATCATCCAAGAAAACTTCAACATGACTTCCTGACCACTGTCATTCAAAAATACCTCATCCAATATCTTAACTTAAATCCAAATTGAAAAACTACCCATTTATGGGAAAAAAAGATGAGTCAACAGGGAGCCCAATGGACCAACAAAACCACCATTACCATGAAGATTGCCCAACAAGAAGAAAAAAAGAAAACTGTCCTTCCATCTGCCTATAAAGATTTTCAGAATGTCTTCAATAAAAAAAAATACTACCACTTTTCCTCCCTTTTAATCATTTGATTATGCCATTGATCTCAATGAAGATTTTCTTTCAAAAGTGGCAAAAGCCTATCTCTTTAACCTAAAGGAACAGGAACCATGCAAGGCATTTGTGGACAAACATTTTGCTTTGGAAAAGATTGCCCCTTCTAAGTCTTCCTAGGCCTCACTATTTTTTTTTGTTTCAAAGAAGGATGGATTACTTCATTCCTGTTAGGACTATCAATACATAAACTCTTTCACAGTCAAAAATACCTATCTCCTTCCCCTAATCTCTGATTTGATGAATCAACTCTAGTATCTTTACCAAAATGGACATTTGTTGGGGCTATAACAATGTTCTAATTAAACCTGAGGATCATTGGAAAGCTGCTTTCATCACCCCTTTTGGACTGTTTGAGCCTGCCATCATGTTCTTCAGCTTCTGTAATCCCCTTTCTATCTTTCAAGCCCTCATGAATTACATTTTTGCAAATCTGGTCACAAAAGGATGGTTGGTGATCTATATGAACAATATCCTCATTCATTCCAGCTCTCCTACTCTACATCAGGAATGAACTCAATGGATATTGGAATGATTATGTGAACATCAACTATTCCTGAAGCTGGAGAAGTGTTTCTTCAACTTGGAAAAGATCAAATATCTTGGAATGATCATCAGGAAAGAACAGGTTAAGATGGATTCTACTAAGCTAAAAGCAACTGATGACTAGAAACATCCCTTCTCTGTTAAAGGAGTACACTCTTTTATTAGTTTCTATAATTTCTACTATTGATTCATTCCAAACTTTTTCACTATTGCCCATTTCCTTTATGACTCCACCAAGAAAGGAGTTCAGTGGGCATGGGAATCAGCACAACAAGATGCATTCACCTTTATTAAAAATACCTTCACTTACCACTACCAGTGTAATTCTGACACAGAAAGATGGAAATGGCAATCTCCACTTTTGTGCCTTCCTTTCCAAAACCCTCTCTCCAGCTAAGCATAACTATAATATCTATGACTGTGAACTGCTTGCTGTTATCCATGCTCTGAAAGAATGGCCCCACTATCTACAAGAAACTTCTTTCTCTGTTATAGTTATGATTGACCACTGAAACCTTACCTACTTCAAATAACCCCATAAGCTGTCTCACTACCAAGCTCATTGGATGTTATTCTTGCAGGATTTCAACATCTCCTACCATAACTTTCCTAGGTCCCAGATGGATCCTGCTGATGCTTTATTATGTTGTAATGATATTGACACTTTATGTGATAATCAAGAGGTTGTGCTCCTTCCTAACACACTATTCATGACTGTCATCAACTCTACTATCCTTAACAAGATCACTTGTTCCTCTACATTTGACCCCCTTGTCATTTCTGTCCTGAATGCCCTCTATGATGGAAAGTCTCTTTTCCCATGCACCTCCTCTACCAATTGGTCTTATAAGGACTCTTGCCTTCTGTTCAAGGGGTGACTCTATGTTCCCCCACACTTGTGCTCCAATATTATCCACTTTCTTCATAAAAGTGAGGCTTGTAGCCATGGCTGAATTTTCCACACCCAGAATCTCCTTCAATATGACTTTTGGTGGCCAGAAGTAAACACCTTTGTTTGTGAATATGCTATCTGTCAAGCAAACAAAGTCAACATCCACCCCTCCATCCTTCTGGTTACCCCTCTCACCAGTGCCCTTTGCCCCTTTCAACAACTGTTTGTCAATCTTATGACTGACCTTTCTACCTCCAATAGATTTGACTCTATTATGGTTGTAATTGACCATGGCCTTATAAAGGAGGTAATTCTCTGTTTTTGTCTCAAAACCATTGATGCAGTGAGTGTTACCCAACTTTTCTTTAACAATGTCTTTCATCACTATAGACTACATGATTGAATTATCTCTGATTGAGGCCTACAATTCACCTTAGCATTTTCCAGAGAACTTACCAGAGAACTCAAATATGATCTAGCCCTATCCTCCATCTATCACTCCCAAACTGATGGAAAAACTAAACAAATGAATCAAAAGCTAGAAACCTATCTCTAGATCATCTGTAAGGGAGTACCTAAATAATGGGCAAACCTTCTTCCAATGGCTGAATTCTCACACAATTTCCTTCCCCGCTTTTCCACTGGATAGTCTCTATTCTCTTTCATTCTAGGCTATGAGACTTGTTTCTATCTCCCTATTGGAAAGACTTTTCTTCCTGCCCTAAAACAATGCCTCTCCTAACTAGATGAAGCTTGCTCCAAAGCTATTGCCTTCCATGAGAAATCCCAACACTTCATGAAGAAATGCACCTTTTTTAAGTTCAAACCCTGGAAAGTGGGAGATAAAGTGTGGTTAGAAGGATGTAATCTTTGCCTCTGCTACCCCTTTAAGAAGCTTCCATCCAAATATGAAGGACTGTTGGAAATATCTAGGGTTGTCTCCCATGTGGCATATCAGCTTTGTTTTTCCAGTACATGGAAAATACACAATGTCTTCCATGTCTTTCATTTATCAACCTATCATGAAACCCAGAAACATGAATGTAATTTCACTAATCCTCCCCCTGATATCATTGACAGAGATGAAGTGTATGAAATAGATAAACCCTTTCTCAATAGAGGCTTGCTTGGATGTTAGCAATATCTGATATCCTAGAAAGATTACTCTTTAGCTGAAAACACTTGAAAATTAGAGGAAAACCTTAAAAATGCCCATCCACTTTTCTATGTCTATAAACTATGATGACCAAAAGCTTTTTCCAAAAACTAAACTACTATGGACCCTGTCCTTGCTCTCTTCACTATCACCATCCTAGTTTTAATCCTGGCATTTTTATGCTATACCCAATTCTTCCTAAAGCTCTCCATTGGCCCATTCTTCCTTTGTCTTATGTATATGGAATGATTCCTGGGACATTTGTTTCTTTTCAGCTAATCCCTCATCACCTTCCACTTCTATGCTCTAGACCTCCAGTACTTCTCCTACTCCTTGGGCACAATCCAATAAAACACTGACCTTGCTTCTTTGTTATAAACCTATCATGAATAACAAGAACAATCTACAAGGCTCAGGTAATGCTTTGCAGTGTACACAACCACTGGCTCAAAAAAATGAGGATAAGGGTATCTTTTCCAAATAGCTTCATCTATAATGACCAGAAGGCCAAGGCAATAATGATGTGAGATGCACAAAATGGATTAGACTGGATATTTCAGTCACAAGTATCTAGTTTATATATATTACAGGAATGCACATAGACCATGTAGTGTGTGAGAGAAAGTACTACAAATAGATAGATATAAGAAGTCTGATATATAAATGACAGGACAGTGATTAATATGGGAACTAATGAAAAAAAGAAGCAAGACAGAGATTAAATCCATGAGATATGTCATATGACTAGATCTAGACCAGATTATGTGATGTTTCTCAGGATCACGTGCACAGGTTACATAACAATGGATGCAAAAAAATAAGTCCAAAAAGTTTTGAAAATGTTCATATTATAACACTATCCTCTTTTTAAGACTTGAATTTCAGGCAAGTCATGGAAGGTTTGGTGACTGTGAAGTTCTTGTAAGGAAAGAACAAGGAGGTGAAAGAAGAAGCTATGAGACCATGGAGTTTATGAAAAGTGTCATATCCTGTAATTCCATGAGTCCATCTCCAACATCTCCGACACCTCCAGTGCACTATATGCCAACTCTGGCCTCCTTTTATGTATATCGCAACTTTGAACCTCCGGAGTTTATCTTCCCCTTTCATCTATCCTATAATACTTATTTCCAATACTCACGTACCTTCATCGTCCCTGCATCTCATACCTCCATCATCCCTGCATTCCATACCTCATTTTACCTCCGTATATAAACCCCCATACCTAGCTTTGTACTTCAGTTAAATTATTGACTTAGATACTAACTTTTGACTTCCGGTTATAAACCCTCTGTTCACCTCTGATCCATATTGATCACCTTTGACTTTATTGTTCCCCTCCAAATCACCTCCAAATCTCTGCTCCAAAATACAAGGACCCAATCGACAGCAAGGGCACACCACATACAGTAAAGCCAACGTCCTTATTCCCACCAACTCCAGAGTTCCAGAGTTACACCCAGAGATCATCGGCACAGTCTTAACAGAGAGCAAAGAGGTTTGATTTATGGAATTCAGCAACTGACAGAGGGGCAGTGTTGATAATTCCCAGATACAATTTGTTTCATCATACCCCTTCCAATACACCAGATATTCAAGCTTCCTATTACCATCATTCTTCACTAGATAATAATCCTGTGGTAGAGGTGTACATACTAGCTTTGTTGATCATTCTGCGGCATTTCAACACTTTGTTGAGATAATTCCACTGATCTATTATAATATGGTGACCTTCTTGATGAATATTCATTTGGAGGAATTCAATAGGTTCCTTGAGATTGCAACATTTCCACTTTTTCATAAAAATAGCCTTTAGTCTTTTAACTAGGCTCTTTGAGGGACCACAAAAAATTGCATCATTGTACACAAACAGACTGGCATCTATTCTGAGTCATTCAAATCCTAATTTCTTCATGAAAGTGTCAAGTGCATGCCACCATATAATTCTGGCTTGTTTAAGATTATAAATAGTGTGAAGGAGTTTGAGTACTTTGCCTTTGAAATCTGAGGGGGCATACTCTTCTGGAAACTTCATATAGAGTTCCTCTTCTAAAATGCCATATAAATAGGCAGAACAGACATCTAGTCCTGGTAGATGCCAACCATTTATGGCAGCTAAGGTGAACATATATCACATAGTTTCAAATCACACAACTGGCAAGAATATTTGGTCATAGTCTAGTCCTTCAACTTGGGAGAAACCTTTCACTACTAATAGTGTGTATTTCTGGCTGTCAAATTTAACATAAAAAACCCATCAATTTTTTATAATCTTATGGTTTTGTGGGTAATCAACAATTTCTCATATCTTTCATTGCTTGAGCATTGATAGCTTTATGTCACAGGCCTTCTGCCATTCAGTTTGTTTTGTGGCAGGTAGTTTATTTACAGTGGCTCAAAAAACTATCCGCATGTTTGGTCATTTTTCACTAAACACAATAATTTCAAATAACCCCTAATCCTAGCCCTAAACTCTAAGTGTATGAAATGAAGTACATACCCTTTGCTTTCCATTGATATAAGGGTCATGAGAGTTGAATAATATTTGATGAAATGACAG
>JBBPQZ010000054.1:0-30080 GCA_038092795.1 Boletus rubissimus
GGACCCCCTTCAGACCATCACCCACGTATGATAGTAACAGACGTTCCTCGGTAGGACTCAGTGATACTTCCGTTGAAGGCCCATAGCATAAATATAACTAAGACAATGATGCAACCTTGAAAAGTTGAACTAGAACAACGATGAGGGTATGATCATCCAGCGCTCATTCAGCTTTGGTGGCGGCAGACGCTGCGCGTTCCCGTTCCTTCTGTTCTTCCTCTTTCTTTGCGGCGGCAAGGCGTAATTTCTTCATCTTGATGTTGAAGATTGTCTAGTAAAGGGAGGGTCAGATCTTGACAGGACGTGAACAAGGAACGACCGACGCCAAGAGTAAATTGGATAATGTTGAAGAAAGGGACCCAGAGCTAGAACTGCGTCAGTTTTGTTGGGTTTCGAACCGGCGGTTCACCTACTTCGACCGGAATGAACTGTTGGGCAACCACCATCGACAAGGGTGAGACGATCCAATTCACCTTGTAAAGAGGATCAGGCCCCGCAATGACAGACGCAATAAAACGAAATAAAAATAAGACATACTCGGATGACAGCAAAGAAACCTGCTTTGACTGTACGGATGACGTCCTCGACGGACTTGGCACCATTAATCACAGCCATGGAGGCCAGGAAAGCTAATTCGAGACATCAACAGATCGAGTCAACATGGAATGAATTCTGGATCGTGGATGATCCGACTGACCAGTAGTCTGGATGGGTGCAATGAACAGATTGCTCGCCAGCAGCTGTGCCAACCTGTACTTGAGACCAACTTTGCCAGCAAAGGCTTTTTGCAGGAAGCCGACGAGGAAATGGCCGAGTGGTGCAGACACGAAGAAGCCGTACAAGGCCATTTTGAACGCTTTGGCGTCGATGTGCGCGCGTGCGAGTGCTTTGGAGTACGTTGAGGCATCCTTCGGGGTCGGAATGGGTGGAAGACCTGCAACGTTCGACCCGATGACTTCCTGGAGGAAAGAGAATGTTGCTACGATGGTCATGAGTTACAGGTGCCTGGGTACAGAAAACGAGAGATGTCAACCCGACGTTATCGCCTTGGTGCGAAGAGGGTTTGTGGCGAGCTGAACAAGATACTGGGCCAGCAAAGGGTGCAATGATGCCTTTGGTGAGACTTGTGTGCTCATCGTTGGGGATGGCGAGGATGCGACTGGTGGCGATCCTGTTTCATAACCAATGGTTAATCTCAGACTCAAGTCTTAGTGCGTTTATCGTCTACATATACATCAACAGAGTGGTATGATTAACGCATCCCAGAACGAGGATATTATTTCTCTATGATTAGAAATCTAAGACCACAACTCTATCATTGACGGCCCTTCACCCAAACTTTGACGTAGTCCGCAAAGGAAACCATGCAAATAGTTTGCCAGATGCCAAGACCAATGCGAGGTGTAACTCCCCGGTAGAGACCTTTGATGCCGTTTTCTTTATAGATGAACCTCAAAGTGTTCAAGATGGTGAGTTTCTCTGGGCGGTTAGCATTGGCAGTCGTCTTTGCCATCGATTGCATCTTGTGACGTGTCAACTCCACGCAGAAATAAACTTTGTAGAGAGAACTTACTTCAACACGGACGACTTCGATGGGCTGATTCCAAGTCGCCAAAGCACCGCCGATTGAAGAGGCAAGCATCTTGTCGGCTGCACCCAGTTTCTCCTGTTCACCTTTGCCCCGCACATTCCAGATCATTGTCTCAGCCAAACGAGCAAAACCCATGCTGAAACACCCTCAGTTGATGAAAGATCAAAAGGTTCAAGATGACAAACGCACCGTGAACCCCAGTTGGTACACTGACGCACAGCAACTGCGTTGACACCTTTATTAATACCGCGGATACCCTCCTTTCGGTATATATCCATGAATACTTGGAAGGTTGACCGCTGTACACCACTTGCGGCTTCTTTGTGTCGAGTAATTTCAACAGTCTTCATGCAAGTCGTGAAACCTATCAAGTAAGATTATGAGTAAACAACAAGGTACTAGGGACGTCGTATCAGTCCCGAAGACAGCAAGGCTTGTGGGAGCATAGCAGCGGGCGCTAGCCTTGATGTGCATGTGTGCATCATTGCAGCTCGTCGGCAATCCAACAATGTGTGCCCACTTACCCATAGTTGCGTAAGCCTGAGCGATACCACCGCCCATACCGCCCAAGAGACCAGCTGCAGCTGGGCTGATGCCCATACCCACAACACCAGACTCAATTTCGGAAGCAGTGAAGAGCAAAACGGCGCCTTTTGTGGAAGCCTCTATCCATGCCTACAGAATGGTCGAGGTAAGGGACGGAAAGAGGGAGGAACACTCGCTCGCATACCCATGGAATGAGTCCTTGAAAGAAGCCAGCGACACCACCACGAGCCCAGACAGACTTGGTAGCCTGGAGCATTGTCTGTGATCGGTTGGCAGCCATTTGGGTTTTAAGGACCTCCAGAGGCTGTCCTAGGGTCGTTACCTAAGTGAAAAGGTCATTCACGTGCAAAGAGGCACCAGACACACGTGCAGACTTGCCTCCTAGAATAGCGGGTAAACAAGTGAGAGACTTGAATGAAGAATAACAAAAAAGGCTACTGACAAACTAGTAGTCGCAGTGAAAAGATGGGATCGTCAAGGTCAGTATTGTTTTGTTACCGAGACGGTGCACAATACCATGTTCATGATCCCACCTGTTGGACGGGGTGTAAGAACGGGCACACCATTGGACGGACGGAGATGGGCATACCGACAGCAATATTTGACCAGTTTACGCCCTTCTGGCCAGGCTCCTTTTGAATGGCCATCGTGTACTTGTCGTCGGTGGGGGTAGAAGGAAAGAAACGGGAAGAGAGACAAGGAATTGTCGCGATCTAAAATGGGCCGATGCTCCCTTTTTAGGAAAATCACTTACCATTTCCGGCAAACAGCTGTTCGGGATGCCACGTCGGTGTCCCGCCCTGCACAGCCCGACAACCATGTTTATTTATTATGCCTCCAGAGTACACGCCAACTAATTAGAGTCTCCATGCGTGCATAACTAAGAATAGGTATGTAATGAGGAAATAGAGTATATAAACCGTCCCGTGACCATAAAGGAGAACTGGGGCAAGGGGCCGGGAGAGTTGGTGAAGCTCCGGAATGGATATGAACAGTCATAGTTGGGAAGAGACACGAGAAAGAGGAGTGGGAACCGCACCGAATCCACGAGGCTGGAAAGAATGAGGGAGGCATAGCTGCTGTTGGGCATTCGATCATGGTGCTGCCGGCTTCAGTGCGTCCAGGTCTGCCTTTAATCTGCAAGAAAACGTGCAAGATGTAGTCAATAAATTAATTCCAATGAGAACGGTCCGATCAAATCAAAAGATGAATGACACAAGAAGATGTACAGTAGAGACCGCCGCAATGAAGTAACGTAGTTAGATGAAATCAAAGATCACGGCCAGCGCAATCACTACTCCAAACAAACTCTGCAGCCCGAAAACCTTGACATACCGAGTGATCGAATCTTGGCTTTCCTCTTGCTCTTGCTCGAGATATTGAATCTCCATCGATTTCCGGGCAACATCTTGCTGAACTTCATCCAACCGCGCCTGAAGTGCCTCGGCGTCCGTCGTCAGCCCCCTAACAACACGATCGTGCTCAGCATGTAGGTCCTGCATTTTCAAATTGTGTGCTTCGTGGACCTTCTGCAACTCGTCCCGTGTTACGGTCGTGGCAGACGCGTGGACACTACCGTTGCTCCTTGGAGCTACAACGGGCTCGACAGTAGCCAGTTGAGCCTTCAGCATCGCGATTTCACCCTCCAAGTCAGAGAGCGATAATGCTAGTTCGGATTTCTGAGCGGCCAGAGTGCTGAGCTCCCCATCATGGATGGAACGGAGTCTCATTACTTCCTCCACACGAATGCGGGCAGCCTCCTCGAGCTCCTTGGAGTGGTTCGTTGACATCTCTGAGAGAGATTCCTTCGTAACAGCCAAGACATCGTTGAGCATGACATTTTCGTCACGGATGTTGGCAATCTCTTTGGTGAGACGCTCAATCTCAACTGCCTGATCGGCGTTGGTGGAGGTAACTATAAAGTTGGCACGAGCGTCCTCGAGCTGCACCCTCAGGCTCTCACCCTCAGCACGTGAAGCGTCTAAGGCGGCCTTCGCCTTGGAGAGGTCATCCTGGGTGGCGCGAAGCTCGAGTGACTGGCTATTGAGTTTCTTTTCGATGGCGCTGACTTGTGATCCAAGAACAGCTTCGTGTTCTGCCTCGAGATCGTTTACAGTAGACTGATGGGCAGCACGAAGTTGCTCGATGGTTGCTTGGGACTCGGCACGCAGAGTCTGGAGGTCCTGACCGTGTACTTCTCCTGCCTCATTCTGTAGTTTGTGTTAGCCTATCGAATCAGCGGGAATGCTTCACTTGCCTTGGCTCGCTCAAACGCCTCATGGAGAAATTGATCGTGTTCAGCCCTCACAGCATCAACCTTGGCGTCGTACTTCGCCTCCTCGGCCTGTTAGGGTAAATGATGTCAAGGGTTTGCACCCACACACAAGGGTCATGCTCACCTCAAGCTCAGCGGTAAGCCGCTTGATTTCTTCCGACAATTCGATGTGTTTCGAGAGATATGATTGCTCGGCTTCCTCCATTTCCTGTTCGCGTGCTTCAGCGGATGCATCGGCTGCTGCCTTCGTCTCGTCGTGGGCAACATGGGCGGCTGCAAGTTCGGCCCTCAATACCTCGACCTCGGAAGCAGCCTTGGCGAGATCAGATTTAATGAGTTGCAACTCGTCGGCGTGAAGCGAAGCAGCATCAGCGACCTTCTGCGTGCTTTCCGCATCCCGAGTTTCGGCATCACGTACAGCTTGTTGCGTCGCGGCAACGGCCTCTGTGAGCTCAGCTTCCAACTTTTGGAGGCGGTCAAGGGTTCTCTTGTGCTCATCCTCAGCGTTCTCTTGACTCTCCTTCAACTCCAGAATTTCAACTTCCAGTTCGGAGATCCTGGCTGCGCTCTCTTCTCTTTCCGCTTTCAATTCGCCAATTTGAGCACTAAGGGCGACTACCTCAGCTGCGTGCTGTTGTGATTCGCTGGACCTCGCTGCCGCATCTTGAAGAGCTCTGTTATGTGCAGCTCTTAGACTATTCACTTCTGCGGCGACGGTTTCAACGTCAGCCTTAGCCCTAAGGAAAGCTTCACGCTCCATCTGCGCAGCTGCCACAGCCTCAGCTGCCGAATGATCACTGGAAGACCGAAGCGACTCGAAGTTCTCTTGCGCGGCCATGATTTCCGCTTGCAGTGTTCCAATCTCCGCCTCGAGGGTCTTGATGTTTTCGGCTTGGAATGCCATAGACTCGTTCGCATTTTTGAGCTACGATGCAAATATCAGAGGGGAGCGGAATCGAATGACAAGATCCTTACTTCTTCACTGATGGAATTGAGCGCGGCTAGGTCGCGAGAATGTTGCGCCTGCATCTGTTGCAAGCGAGCTTTGAGACCACTGATATCAGCGTCGGACGATTGTTTGCTAATCTGAAGTTGCTCGATAGATGATGTTTTGGTTCTGACATCGACTAGAGCTTCGCTAAGGGATGCGTCGAGTTGCAAGATCTTGGCCTCTAGGGTAGCTACTGCACCCGACTTGGCGGAGAGGCTTTCATTTGCTTCCCTCAGCTGTGCGACATATCAGAACATGGGTCTACAACATTCGAAAGCAATGCCATACCTTTTCTTGTAAGTTCTCAAGCACCTTTCCGTCGTCACGAACCTCCCGTATAGAGGAAATTGACCCCATTGGCCGCATCGCACGACTTTGCGGAGGCGGCACAGTAGCGGGGGGCAAGCTCTGTCTTGAGCTGGAAGGAGTCCTCTTCACGGCCTCCGAAACAGCAGCACGAGGGCGAGGAGGTGGGGTGGGAGCACTGCCTGTTGCATTAGACTTCAGGGACGCAACTGAGCTAACTGGAGAAACAACAGATGGACGAGAGGTCGCATTCACCTCGGTGGGAGGAGGTCTGGATGAAGTAGAAGATGTCAGCGAGGCCAGCAAGGTTGAAGTGCGCGATTTGGGTGCTGGAGGTAATCCAGTCGCCGAAGGCGCCCTCGGCGGGAGCATAGATGATCTCCTGCTGGGTGGAGCGGGGCCAGAACTTGAGCCTCGAGATGAAGCCATCGTCGCAGTCTTCGTTGGATTCACAGAAGATGCGGTAGTTGGTCTCTTTGCGGTGGATGGTGTAGAGGTAGCGGTTTTAGAGAGAGGAGATGAGGGAGATGCAGTGGCGGTCTTGCCTGGAGGGGCTGCTTTGGCATTGCCAGCACTCAACGTGGCGGAATTTGAAGCCTGTCCAGCACATGGTTAATATGAAGCAAGCGTGCCCATAAAGCACGCCCAACGCACCTTCTTGTCTGTCGGCGTGGATGCATTTACTTTGCCGGAAGCGGACTTTGCAAGTACTGTGGACTTGACCTTGCTCGCAGGGGTTGTGCCTTTGGAAGGGACATCGGCTTTCTTTGAGACCTCCGTGATGGGAGCAGGACGAGTCTCCGAAAAGACGTCCTCTTGGATGGCTTCGTGGAGGTCGCCATCTACATCCTTTACTCTTTCGTCGAGCCTGGGCTCAACCTCGGCGTCATCTTGTACAATTTCCGGTTCAACCTGCACATTAGGGTCTTGATCTACCACGTCAGAGGCCTCGTGTTCCCCGCGAGTGCCAGATGCCGAGTCCTGAGACACGGAAACGGTTTCAAGGGAGACACGCGAGTCAGGAGTTGCAGAAATCAACTCAACATCGGCCATGATGATGGCGGCAGAGAAGCAAAGTTCAAATAGCTGAAACGAGTGGAAGAGGAAATAAAGTCTCAAGAAAGAAAAACGGAAGAAATAAAGACAGCAACCAGCCGGGACGTAACTCGACCTGGATCACGACATCCAAAAATTTCATTCACACATACATAAACATGGAAAAACTAGTGTTACTTCAGGTCCGCGTACAGGTTCAGCGCATTCAGTGCAGGCTCATCGAGCGAGTCGTGGTTGTATGATAGAACAGAAACCTGTTGGTAACATTAGCCACTGACTGCACAGGACTCAGAGCATCTCACTCCTCCAGGCTCGACATTAAAGCGTGTCCCTGCATTAGAGTCAGCGCATCAGACTCGTGTCAACGTGGGCAATCATACCAAGCGCCAAGTCAAAGTTGATCCATCGCGAGATAAACACGCGATTAAAGTGCCCATGAGCGACGATAAGGACGTCGCGAGCACCGTTACCCTCCTCAAAATACCGGCGGTGATACTCGCAAACCTGTGTGGTCTCAGTCGGAAACCAGGCTGATCTACAAATCTGCTTGACCTTTGCGATCATGCCATCCACGCGAGAGCGCATATCGTCCACACTCTCACCCCCGGGACAACTAGCGACCAGGATTATGAGGCATTTCGGTGGGTTTGGTGATTGGGATACGTACCCATCCGTCCAGATGTTCCAACCCGGCTGTTTGGCCAGAATCTCTACCTTGAAGAGACCTTCGTAATCACCATAGTCCCATTCGCGCGCTTCTTCAGTTATGACGTGATCAGGGAACTTTGGCAAGTGTTCAAACAAGAGATGGAACGTCTTGTGGGCACGGATGCGAGGTGAGATGAAAGCAACACCAAGGTTCTTTGGGTCAAGAGCTCCTGCGAATCGGGTTAATGACAGTCTGTCGGTCGTTCATTGCCGGGTGTACTGACGGCCTTCGCCGACCAGAAGTGGTGCTTTCTCCTTGATTTGCTGTTCGCCACGAGCTGTCAGGGGGATGTCACTCCTCCCTGTCTGGGATCAACGAAGCTCAATGAGGAGTGGAGATATTATATTCAGGGAACAAGCTTACATGGCGTCTGTTCAGTGGCGAGGGTGAGATATTGGGAAGCGGAGTAGAGGAGTGCTCACCCATTCAGAGACCACTCAGTTTCGCCTGGGGCGTTGTCGATGTTTCTCGTAGCTATATATGTGTATCGGAAAACTCACCATGTCGGATGAGAAAGACCCTCGGGATGGGACGAGTCATGGTGGTCTTAGGAGATATCATATAAGCGTATATTGCCACACTTTGACTTGTGACCGCGACCATGTTCGATGAATGTAAGTCGTCCCGAGCAAATAATGTCCACACCCTTTCACTATCCCTTTTAGTTGTCGAGCATGCGATTCCTTCCGACCACGCACGCTCTCCACTCCCCCACGTCCAGTACGAAGGCTTCGAACCTTCCCCGTATGAGGAGCAGCTAGCAGGTCCAGGTCACCCTACCTCCGTCAGTCTTGCGCTCGTGACCTTCCATGTAGCTAATCCCAGCCCAGGTCGACGCACAGTTTCAGAGTTCCTCCCCCGCCGATGCACCCATCTTCGACCTTGGCAGAGTACAATACACACTTCCTGCTCCATTGGTCTCTCTTGCTGTCTCCTCCGATGTCCTGGCAATGGCGCTGTCTTCAAACCTCATCATTCTCATCGAGCTCTCACACGCGGAACAAGTTCTTCAGATTCCCATTCCCCGCAAGCCCACGGAGATGTCGATACACAAGATATTCCTCGACCCTTCCGGTCGACATCTTGTCATCACGTCCCTCCAAGGAGAGAATTGGTATCTCTACCGTGGATGGAAGAAACCGAAAGCGCTGAAATCTTTCAACAAACTCGTCGTCGAGAGCGTTGCGTGGAATAAAGCAACACTGCTATCGTCATCGCACTCCCTATCGACCAAGGAATTCTTGTTTGGAACGCGTAATGGTAGTATTTTTGAAGCAGTTCTTGATGCAGGAGAGGATCTTTTCAAGTCGCAAGAACGTTATTTGCAGCTGCTCTTCTCATTGCCCGAGAAAGCTCCAATTACTGGCATCAAATTTGAACTGTTCCCTCCAGCTGATCAAAGAAACGCACTCGTGATTGTGACCACGCCCTCGCGCATCTACCAATTCACTGGCACACCAGACCGTCGCTCAGATGATGGAGGTCGCCTCTTTTCCTCCTTGTTTGCTTTTTACCGAGAGATAGCGCCGAGTGAGTGTCCGAATTATTCCACGATGTTCTAGACTGAGACTACGAAGAAATATCCGAACTACCTGGAGACTTGCAATATTCGGAACTTCACTTCTTCACGCCGAATTCAGATCAGGCACTCTCGTTGCCCAAGACTCTTGCTTGGATGACAGGTCTGTGTTCCCCGAGGTCATTGATATCTTGTTCATCAATGCCGTTTGGTCCAGCACCGGGTATCTATCATGGGACTCTCAACTTTGACCCGAATTCTGACGATCACATTGATTCGACGCAACTCCTCCCCTACCCTCCGCCGTTGTCCCTCGAGTCCCCTACCTCACAACTGCATCCCGAAGTCCCCACCTCAATCCTACTTACCGAGTTTCACTTCATCCTGCTTTACAGAGATCGTATTGTAGGAATATGCACTCTGAACGGGAAACAGACCTACGAAGACGTCATCCCGCTGGTGAGCAGGACCATGTGCAGTTGAGGTTTGCATCTCAAGGTGTTACAGAGACCAA
Source organism: Boletus rubissimus (assembly GCA_038092795.1). Taxonomy (NCBI): domain Eukaryota; kingdom Fungi; phylum Basidiomycota; class Agaricomycetes; order Boletales; family Boletaceae; genus Lanmaoa; species Lanmaoa rubissima. Next base: position 9,508 of record JBBPQZ010000054.1, read on the forward strand.
ACGAGACGGTCAAGGCGCTTGCAGCAGATCCTGTTCGTAAAACATATTGGGTTTATACTGACCAATCGATCTTTGAGTTGGTGGTCGGGAACGAGAGTCGCGATGTATGGCAAATTTATCTCGCGCAACGGGATTTCGACATCGCGTTGCGATATGCCAAGGTTGGTTTCACTGCCTGGGATGAAGAGCGACAATAACAATCCTTCATCAGTCTGCCACTCAACGCGACAAAGTCCTCTCTGCCCAGGCTCATGCTTTTTTCGAAGAAAAACGATACTTCCAAGCGGCTCAGTGCTATACACAGTGTTCAGTCTCTTTTGAAGAGGTGACGCTTAAGTTCCTGGACGTCGGGGAGCGGGACGCGCTTCGGTCATATCTGATCAGCCGCTTAGAGCGGACCCGCAAGACTGTAAGTTGAGATATTTTGAAGACCCTGCACTTTGTTTAGATGTGCTTTACTAGGACCTGACGGCACGGATGATGCTAGCAACTTGGCTTGTTGAGTTCTATCTTAGCAAATGTGACGAACTGGATGATCTCTGTGCATCCGAGGCTGCGACAAGTGATGCGGAGAACTTGCAGGCAGAACGTACTATCCTTGAAGAGGATCTCTGCCACTTCTTCGAAACCTACAAGGTTGGTGGTCTTGACCTGCTCTTGGCTGTGGTCTCAGATTTCTCGACAGGCAAACCTTGATCGCAACACCGTGTACGAGCTCATACAATCCCACGGGCGGACGGACATGCTGCTCTTCTACGCGACTGTAGTTGGAGATTATGAACGGGTTATCCAACACTGGATACTTGAAGAAGACTGGTTAAAGGCGATCGACACACTCAATCACCAGGTTTGTTCATCTATCTACCCCGGTGTACCGGCCGACAAATTAATTGTACTAGTCGGATCTAGAGCTTTACTATCGTTTTGGCGCAGTTCTTACCAGACATGCGCCGAAAGCGATGGTTGACTCGTGGCTCAAACAGTCAGCCTTGGATCCTTTGCGACTGATACCCTCCCTCTTGCAACTGCAGCACCTTCCCCGCGATCTATTAGTACCAAACCAAGCGGTGCGATACCTTAATCATGTTATCTTCAACCAACACAACACCTCTTCTACTGTTCATAACCTGTTGGTGACATTTCACGCCTCCTCATCCTCAAGTCCGCCCGGCGATGACGGCCCTTTGTTGCGTTTCCTTATGACGGCGCCTTCCAATCCACTCACTGGCAAACCATACTATGACTTGGATTATGCACTGCGGTTGTGCAAGAAAGCGGGTCGGACACAACCCTGCGTGCATATCTATTCGAAAATGGGTCTATATGAAAACAGTGTCGATCTTGCCTTGCAGAAGGGCGACCTCGAACTGGCAAAGATAAACGCTGATATGCCACAAGATGATCCTCAGCTAAGGAAGAAGCTTTGGTTGAAGATTGCTCGATATGTCGTACAGGATAAGAAGGATATTAAAGCGTGAGTCGCAATTGGCCTGGATTGGACATTTTCATTTAATTGTTTTTCGGAGCCAGTGCAATGCGATTCTTAGAAGATACTGACCTGCTCAAAATTGAAGATATTCTGCCTTTCTTCCCAGATTTCGTTGTCATTGATGACTTCAAAGAAGAAATCGCGCACGCTTTGGAGGGCTACTCGGCTCATATTGATGATCTGAAGAAGGAGATGGATGACGCTACGCGCACTGCGGAGTCGATCAAGCAGGATATCGTCGAGCTGAAGAGCCGTTTCGTCACTATTGACGCCGGAGAGCGATGCTCCGTTTGTGCACAGCTCTTGCTGACTAGGCAATCCTACATATTCCCTTGTCAACATACATTCCATGCTGATTGTCTGATCGGATTGGTGAGTTTGAATATATTCGTGCAATGTCCGTCATTTGACCCCGTGTTTCCAGGCGAAAGATTACCTGCCTGCTCACGCCCTCCGACGGATTCTCGTTCTGCAGACAGAACTCATCAAGGATGTTCAGAAGATAGGTCCGGGGAACCATCCGGTCACGGCGTCTTCCAGTGATGTGCGACAGCCAACGCGACAGCGCACACTGCTCTCGGCAAGCTTTGCTAGCCCACTTCAGAACGGCACCAAGGCAGCGGGTTCATTTGGACGGAACATCCTCTCTGCGGGTGATCGGCTACGAGATCTAATTTTACCGGATGCACTCGCTTCTGTTGTCTCAGCTCCCGGGTGGATACCTGGTATAGGTACCAGTGGCGGTCAGAAGGGACCAAATAAAGATGCTGAGAAACAGGCGGAGAAGCTGCGGGAAGAGTTGGATGATGTTTTGACAAGCAGCTGTCCCTTGTGCGAAAGTGTTATCGCGGGACTGGATAAACCATTTGTGAACGATGGAGAGGCAGACATGACATGGGCGCTGTAGCATTGTCTCATCTTGTGTTCGTACTTTGATGTATTTGACACATGTTTTACATCTACCGTTGTGACAGTTGCGACGACATCGCGACCGAAATCCTTCACCCGTTGATTTTCTTGGTACGTCCAGCTCTGCGCCGTAGTCGGGCAGATTTCCTTGCACCCATCTGTACAAATGTCAGAAGCACATCGAGTCATCAGAGAGATGTGGCATGTACAATGGCTTTCTCCTGCTCCAATCTGCGGCGTTCTTCGCTTGCCCTCTGACGCTGGAGGGTTATTTCCCTTTTCCTGCGACGAGTTTGTGGTGCACGTATGTAGTACTCCATCGAGGGGAGCTCACCTTTGTTTTTCAATCTGCTTCTCCTGCTTGAGCTCGGATTCGAGCTTTTTGACGGCGTGCTCAATCTTGGTTTTCTCCATTCGCACATGCCATTTTGTCTTGTGTCCTGCAGAGGACTGTGAGCGACTGATAGGCGGTTTGATCAAACCATCAGCTCAGGAGGGAGAAAGCGATAATGTCCCGTACGCGGTGGCAGATTTTGGGAGCTTCCATGGCTTTCCTGACACACGGCCGTTGGCAGACGCGGCCAGGTCGTCGCAAATTGTCGCCATGAGAAAAAGATATTGAGCTTGTGGAGTTTTTATGTAACTATTTGTCTGGAAATCCCAAGCTGCTAGATTCGTTCTCGTTCTCGTCCCAGGTCGTTGGAGGTCTCGTTCAACGACGACGATGGCGGCGTCGTTGCGCTCCCCATTAGACGCTCACGAGAACACCCTCAAGCCCGTTCCTGACCGCCGCCATTATATGCCGGGCTATCCTCATCCCCACCACCGCGCCCGTTTCCCGTCCCTCACCGAGTTTCCCGACTCCCCCTCGGTCTACAGCCATGCCTATCATTCTCCCGACGCCAACGTGCACTCTGACACCGCATCCTTCTCTCGCCTCTCTGGCCCTCCCAGTTCCTTAGAGTCCGACGGCGAAACAGCTTCTACCATATGTTCTCTCTCCACCGAAGACGTCCAGGATGACTCCGACGTTGACGACTGCACTGATGACGACGCCTCGCACCGAATAAGTCTGCAGGGCCCAAAGATCAGGTTTCATTCTCGCGCCCCATGGGAGACCGACGATGTCATCCCGCATGGCGAGGAATCAGACAACAGCTCTAGGTCTGCCACCATCGGGAGCAAGCTCAGAGGAAAGGCCTCCAGAGCTGACAATCTCATCCGTACTTTCACCAGAGGCTCTTCCAGCAGACCCAGTGTCGATTCAGCACGTTCACAGGTCTCCGAAACCTCGTCTTTTGAGATCACAGCAGGAAACTACTCAAGTTCTCGCGGTGCCCTATAGTGAGTCGATAGGAAACTCCAGCATCCTATTCCTGTTTCACTGATCTTCACTACAGTGATCTTGCAAGGCAATCCATGTCGACCTCCTCCTTGTCATCTACCGCTTCCGCCTCTGTGCGCCACCAGGGCTTTGCACGCGTGACCAACTATCCAAAACCCTCACACTACTTCACTCAGACTCGCACAGTCAGCTTGGATGGAACGGCTCCACTGTCCACGACCCTCGAAAATGCTCCCGTGCTTCCCTCACCATCTACTACTTCTCGCATTAGCAACGAACGCAGCGCGAAAGCGTCTCGGGTGTCTTTGCATCAAGAACGACAGCCTCACGACGGGTTCGTACATCCTTACGCTAACCCCGATTTGGTTGTTGCGTATACCCCATCTCCCGAGACGATACCCTCCCATCACCCAATCTTGGGGGATATGAGTGGAAGTGACTCCAACAGTACTGTCACCGACTCGACCAGTACCAGATCTGCAGCGCTTTCAGTCATCTCCACCGAGACATCTACTACATCATTAACTTCCCGGGATCTCCCACACGGAAATCCTCGCGTCAACGGCAAGGAAATTTCCTCTCCAATTTCTGTCCTTCGCCAGAGCGACATTAGTTATGTCGATCGCGACACCAGATTCCTATCTCTACATCCACCTCCTACTTCTTTTGACGACCCTCGCCGGAGTAATCCTCGATCACCCACTGTCACCCTTATTTCCCTTCAAGAAGCGCAGGCGAGGGAGAGGTACCGCAGCAATACAGTCCATACTACATTTACTCGAACAAAGCTACCCTTTTCCAATTCAGACGATATACCCGAGGCAATGGAAGACCAAACCGAGGAGGTGGACACCGCTGGCATACTGGATCGTACACGTACTCGATCAACTAGTATCGGGACTCGGCACAAGACCGTCCCACTTCCTCCAGCTCAGTCTCAGATTACTGAGATGAGAGGAGAATCCGCCGTTTCAACCTCAGCGAGCGCTGTTCCCGGACGGGCACTCAAACATAAGAAAAGTGGGTTTATGCGGCTGTTTAGTGGCCGTAATTCAGAAGGAGAGAAAGAGAGATGCCCACCCCCACCAATTCCTCCCCTTGCCGATGTGTATGCCGAACAAAGCTCGGAAATTCATAGGACTGGGAAGACCTCAAAGACCACGCTTACAAGGACGCCAAAATCCTCTCTTTCGCCGACGTTGCGCTCAGGTGCGAGTAATGCTACGTTGGCTTCGACAAATAGTGCTTCATCCGGTGGCGACGGCCCCGATGGGAGGGGGCCCTCTTCACGCAGGCGGCAACCACCTTCACTCTCCATCGTTACCAAAAGCTCGGATCACAGTATTTCTACTTCGGTTGCGGGGCAAGGTTCACCAACGAGCTTGAATTTCACACCACCGCCATCTCTCTCTTTTACTGTCCCACAGAGTGCTCCTCCAGGCAGCACCGACTTCCCGGGCCTCAAGCTTCGACCTGTGTCCACTTCCTTCGGCTCCCACTTTGCTGATATTGTAGCAGGTGCTGTAGAAGAACTGCAACATGATGTGCATACACCGAGTTCTGCCGCGAGCTCAAGCACTGCGTTGTCCCCCTTCACACCCGTTTCCACGCGCCGTAGCGACGACGCATCAACGACCGCGGTAGAGACGTCGGGGGAAGAGTATTTGACCATTAAAGGACTACAAGATCAACTCGTGTCTGCTAAAAAGGCTTGGCAGCAGGAAATTTGGGAGTTGCATGGACAGATCAGAGACCTGACCTCTGAACTGGAGGATCTTCGAGCAGCGGACCACCAGGTGTACTGCGAAGCCTGTGGTCGAGGAGAACCACAAAGGCGTCATGCTTCACCTTTGGACGAGCAGCAGCCAAAGAAGGTTGGCATCGTCAACCGGCCTAGGGCTCGCACTGGCGACACAGCACGTTTTGCGAGCGGCAACTGAAATATCCACATTCTTGATTTCATTCGACTCGATTCTTGTATCGCGGATAGATGCGCTGAGTGCCATCTCTTGGTTATCGTGTAGTGGCGATGGGCATATTGTGCATGCCATAACACATCTTATATCCTGCATCTAGTTCTAGAGGGGTGTATTCTCACCAGCTTCCACGCCCTTTTTTATTTTTATTGGTTTTATCGTATTCGTGGTACTACCCCTCCCGCTCATTGGAAGAGATTCCCTCCTCTGCCGCTCATTCCCTTCCCTCGGTTTGTTTGCCTGGCTTTCAGTCCAGTGTGCATATATATTCTTAAATGCATATACTCTCAAGTACCATACACGATTGGGTCATGTATGCTGACGGGCATATGTAATGTCTGGGGTCCTTTGCCTCGACCAGGAATTATGGATTAAGCGTCATCGTCCGCTCCAAGGAGCCAACCGATTCCCTTCTGTAGGACGCGACTTGCTTGTGTCGAAACCTCCTCGCCATCGAACCTGCCTCTGGTCCCGTCTCTGCTTCTTGACCGTGTATCCTCTCCAGAACTACCAGAACGCCCGCGACCAGTGACGGCAAATGTAAAATTGGACGCCATCCGATTGAATGCTCTACCAGCCAGTGCAGCGGCATCTTCTGCATTTATGAGAGGTGTTGTAGGCATGTGTAGTTCGCCAAGTCTATCTCGGAGAGATGAGACATGTTTCTGTGACGACGGTGTAGTACATTTGGGTTGAGTAATCGTCCTATAAGCCAGGTATTCGCGACGACTCTCAACGTCCTCCTTTTCTAAACGTCGCCAAGACGTGAGAACGTCATGAAGTCTGTCAGCAGGACAGAGTTGCAGCGCGCGGCCCAAAAGCGAGAGCTTCGCCTCGACATCCTCGAATTCGGGATGTCGCCCAAGCTGGAAACAAACAACCCAGCAGACATCGCTCGCCTCCCGAACGGCCTCGTCCTCGTTGCCATTTGACGCCTCCGCGCTCAGCTGTGAGACCTTTTCGATCATTCGTCTGCTGGTCTCGTAGGCACGTGAGAAGTCTTCAGCCTGGAGTGCAGTGTCTGAGAGCATGGCGAGTATCCTCACTTCTGCGACCACATCACCTTTAAGTCCGAACTTATATAGGAGATCGAGAATAACCTCTGTGTGTTTGTATGCGTCTGCCGTGCTCGAGAGGACACGTGAAATGAGAGAAAGACGGTCCTTGGTCAGGCGGATCTCGATTGGGGAAAGAGGGACACCAGGACGGGAGAGTATGTTGAAAGAAGAAAGCCGGGAAGTGGCTTCAATAAAATCACGCTCTTTGCTCAGACGCTCCGAAGGAGGTGGAACAGCAAGGCTGAAGGAAGAGTAAGCCACTTGGCGCTGAGGGAATTCGAATCTTTACCAGTCATAGGCAAGTTTCATATCGCCAGTCTTATAATTTCCTGAACTTGCATTGTCGTAAAATTCACGTGAGACAGAGAGACAAATATCTTCTGCAACGAGAGGAGGTAGTGACAACTTCCCATGCCTCTGTTGGAGAAACTCTCCTGCAATATCGAATGCTACTAGATCGATGAGAACGTACAGCGTGGAGATAAAAGATACTCACAACCAGAGCTCAACAGGCCAGCGAAGAAAATCGAGAAAATTTCCTCTCTCGAAAGAAGTCCGAACGCACTCTTGAGGCCAGTCTCGCTACTTCCACAAAGCTTGAGCATGTCCTCCAACAGCCATTCCCACTCATCCCTTCCATTGAGTTCACTTGAGTTCCCTGTGCGTCTGGCCATTCTGTTTGCCCGGGCTCGTTGCTCGACTACATCGTGTGCACTCTGTAGGAACCATCGCAAAGGTGCCCCTACATTCCACCGCGATAGTATTTCTCCGGACTCCAAATGTACGTCCAATACATCCAGTGCACGCGAGAGAGAGACAAGTGGGAGCGGTTTGAAGAAATGCATAAGGTCAGAGGGTGAACAGTGCGGTCGGGTCGTGGATGGTGCCACGAAAGACCCGAGAGACATTATTGTCGCATCTGCTTCGTCTGCTTCATCCTCAGTCCCCGGTGTGATTTCCCAAGCTGGAAGGCACTCGAATATGGAGCTCATTTTAGACCACTCGGTGCGACTGTCACTGCCATACAGACACGCAAGAGCTAGTCTTGCGACGTCCTCGTCATTGCGGATAATGCGATGTGCGACAGGAAGGGTGGGCTTGGACGCTTCAAAGATTGCGGCGACAATTGGCAACGGAGCCGAGAGAATATAGTCATAAAGCAGGCGAGTAGGTAGATCTGGGTCGGGAATACCAGCACGTTCTGCACGTGCTTCCAGAACGAATAAATAGGGCATCACGAGGCGAGTGATGTCCTTCGCGACTGTTTCTGGAGCTGAATGGGCGAGGTAGGCACTCACAACCTCTGCAGGTTCCATACTCCGCCAGCGAGCGAGTGTCCAATCCCGGCTGTCCTGGGGTTCGTGAGGCTGAGGCGAATCATAAACTAATCGGGAAAGAAGGCTGAGCTCTTCACCTAGCTCGTCGAGGTCAGGCACTCCGTGAGAAGCCCCGTGCTGAACAGTTGCGAGAGCTATGTCCAGAATACCGGTGGATGAAATAATGACGTCCACACGGCACTTGTACCAAGCAGTAAGATCTTTGGGTCCAAGTGGCTCTGTGCATGTTGTAGCATCACCTTTTGACTGATGCAAGTCAAGTTCCATGTGAGAGACAGCTTGTGAAGCCTTGAGCACAGCATCAATCCCGGGAGTCTCGACCCAGTCCAGCTCTGTTCTCCAGCTGTTGAAGGACGGCGTTTGCTCTGCATCCTCATTAACGTCATAAGCAGGAAGTATTTCGCGGTACTCGGATGGGTGTGTATGACTAGGTATGCTGTCAAGTATGGCCAAACGGGAGGGCCAAAGGGCAGCGGAGTGGTAAAGAATGAGTGTCCGCAGTGCAGTAAATTGTTGTTGAGAGGCGAAAAAGCAGGCGATCTCTACCAAGTCCTCAGCCAAAAAGTCGGACAATGGAATGAGTGGGTTGGCTGGCCTATGTCGTGGTGGGAGAGAGGCCACGCCGTCTTCAGCCCATGGGTCATCCTCCCATTCCTCGTCAATGTCGTCAGAGCTCACTTGCTCTGTCGACAGCTCCTTGCATATCTGTACGAAGGACGAAAGTCTGTAGCAACGGTGGAGGAGAACGGCGCGCATGCGGCAGAGTTGGGCGTCGTCCGGTGTGTCTTTGAAGTACATGGTGAGTACTTCATTGTGCTCACCGAAGGAGTCCGCATCGGGGGTAGGGATACGAGGTGCAGCTTGGGCTCTATGGACAGCCGAGTTTGTGCGAGTGACTCCCAGCTCGAGAAGTGACCTCTGTGTGTCGACGTCGTCCACGAGCCTGTCGACACAAGCCGCTACAACCCAGAGGTCATCGTCAACGGCGGAGAGGACATCCCGGACGTTTTCAGGGGAAATATCCTGATCTTGAATGTTTTGCCAGCGTACGTGGGGCTGCATTTCGTCCATGATAGCAGTACTAGTGTGCACTTAACCAAGCAGGTAAATAAACGTCTGGTGTTCACGTGTACGTGCGCAGCAGGTTACGAACAGCCAAAGAACATTATGTCGAGCAACATCTAGACTACTTTTCGTCGACCCAGCGAATGTGATGAACAACGAAGAATCAAAACCCATTGGTGTGTACTGCTCAAAACGAGCACTTGGAAGCCCCGTCGAAATTTCTACGTGATTGGGTCCAATTGTAATCTCCCATTACCCGAGTAAGTAAATAGCGGACGACCAGCGTGCGTTGACAAACAAAGACAGTTCAGAAGAGCGTCTCCTGGGAAAAGAGTCAGCACTCGAACTGGTGAGAAGCACGTTGCAAGGACCTCGTCTCGAAGATATTCCCCGACGTCCCTGGTTGGGAAGTATGAGCAAGAACGACAAAAGCAATCGAGAAGACAGAGACGCACGCTTGATGGAATACAATGATGGCTGTAGGATCTAATTTACGTGTGTCGATCGTTGACCGGGCGGTTACACCAAATCCCTGGAAACGGAATCGATGCGTATGGGCGCACAAAAAGATAAATTTAAAAAAAGTACTAGCGGAACATCATTCATGCTGAATACGACCACGCCTTGATGCTCGGGGGTATCCTCTGTTATCCGGCCAAGGTGTGCCTTGAGGACATGGTTGCCATACAGGAAGGGCATTTCGCCATTTGGCTTGATCCAAACCTTTGGGAAGATGTTAGATTTGAGTGCGAAATGAATGGCAAGTATACCTTGTATTTCGCATACTGGGCGATGTGATCGAGGGCAGTGACATGGAGCTTGAACTTTCCGGTTTTGCTGAATTTACCAAAGCAAGTGCCAAGAGTGATGAGATTTGGTCGCGCGACGGAGATACTTAGACGCATCGATGATTCCGAGACATAGTAGACCTTGTCCTTGTGCAACCTGAAGCAATAGGGCTCGTCCTTGCGGTCGATGAGGTGGATGAGATTCTTGCCCTGTGGGTGAAGCTGTTGCAAGTGACAACGGATTGGGAGTTGAATGGACATACGATATAGTTTGCGAGCTTTGTGAAGACGGCTTTGCTTTCGTCTTGTGTGAGTGGACGCATCGATGAAGGAGATGGTGGTCAAGAGGCCAATTGACAGCATGTCACCGCCACCCAAAGTTACAACTAGCCCATCTCCAACATTCATGTCCGCCTCCTCGTTTTCCATCCCCCCGTCCTTCTCCTCCTTCCCCGACATCGGTCCTGGTCCGAGTAATAGATCTCCTTCCCCCGCCCGAAATGAGTCCCCTCACAACCATCACCCGATCGACTTCAGCAGGAGAAACAAGTCCGAAAAACGAAGCCACAGGGAAAAGGACAGACCCCCATCAAAACGAGAGAAGAACTTTTCCCCGTCCGACGACTGGCGCAGTAACGAACCCCGTGCCGTTGACACACTATTGGATGACGAGAGGCTCAAGGCAAACGAGGACAGACTCCGTCTTGAGCAGCACGGCCAGGAACGTGACCGATGGGTTCCACGTCCCCTCTTTTACTCAGATCGTAAGGGTGACCCTCTCAATCTAACTTATGGTTGTCTGCACACCGGTGATGTACCAAAGTATCGCCCTGTAGCCCGTGAGTAGTCAACTATTGTCTACCCGAACAGCTAATGATGCACAAGACGGCAAGCATATCCTTGGTCTTGACAAAGCGTGGACTGTCTCCCATAGAGTCGGAGAAGGCATCCATGTCACTCTTGGCCAACGCAAGGTACAGCGCTTCATTTCAACCCCAAACCCTTTGTTGAGGATCCTCCGCAGCAACCTTCTCTTACCCATTCCAGCTCAAGCGCCCTTCTCGCTGCACCTTCCAGGCGCCTAATTGCCTTCGCTGACAACTACAAGTACAAGGAAGTGGACGGATTCTTGCGTCTCACATCCCGCACTAGTCAAAATGTCGATCAAGTCTTCCGACCGATTTCCAGGGGCGAGGCAAGTTCCGATTCGGAACTCTCGACATCCGATGCAGAAGCAGAAACTTCGGACGGCGACCAGGCGCCCACCCTTACATCCCACCAGCTAGCCATCAGAGCCCTCGAGGAAAGTCTCGTTGCCGATCCATCCTCCGTGCCATCATGGCTGTCCTTGGTAGCACAGTCCCTCTCAGTCGTGCCACTGACTTCTAAGAATGCCAACAAAACTCGATCCGAAATGACTCTTTCGATCCTTTCACGTGCTAGAGCGGCCCATCCGTCCAATTTTCACTATCCTACTCTCTTGCTGGAATACCTTCGGGCAGGCGAAGAGTTATGGCCTGAAACCAAACTCATGGACGAATGGGAGGATGCTCTCAAATTGGGTGGCATTGGTATCTGGATGGAATGGCTCGAGTGGCGTATTCGCACTTTTGTGGGAGGTATTGACCAAGTTGTGTGGGATGCGACACGTGCATTGAAGGCGTTAGATGGCTCCGAGGACGGGGAGCTTGATAGATTGCGTATTGTGTGGCGAGTCGCCGTTGCGTTCCAGGAGGCAGGTGCGAATTTTTGGGAGTTGGGATTGCTATCGTGTTCTGACCTCACTGTGCCCAGGCTTCTACGAACGTGCTACAGCGCTCTTCCAGGCGCAGGCGGAGCTGTACGTCTCTAGATACTCTTGAAAAGGAACTCATTGTTAACAGAACGAGCAGTACATTCGAGGTGCCTCAATCCTTATATGGCCTGCCTGTTGACACGCAACTAGACTCTCTGGAAGAGTTCTGGGAATCAGAAGTACCGCGCGTTGGAGAGCCTAATGCTAAAGGCTGGTCCGCATGGGTTTCCGGTGGAAAGCCAAAGGCTACTCTTCCAAGTCTATCAACATCTATGGATATTGATTCTACGTCATCCGATCCATTTATTAGATGGTACGACGATGAGACACGCGCAGACGTTGTCTCGCGGATCCCCGCACGCTACGAATGGGGTGTCTCTGACCCTTATGCCACTGTATTATTGTCGGATATCAAGGCACTTTTGCTTTCTTTGACAACTCCAAGAGCCAAAGATGCGTTTCGCCTCATATGGCTCTCCATCATGGGACTTCACATTCCTGGTTTTGCCAAGACACTCGCAAATGGAACATGGGACGATCGGTGGTCATATACACATCTCGTAACTGTATCGCGTCTTTCTTCTATATTCCCGCAGCCAGGGAGGACACGACAGCTACTTGCTGACTCTCACGCCGGTGCGCTGATTGGGAGAGAGCGGGAGTACGGATCGGCGTTTGGACCTGTGAAGGACTGGAGCTTAGGGGTGTTTAGGCCACTGGATTGGATAGGGAAAGACTGTTGGAGGATGTGGACGGCGAAAGATGTCCAGGGCGTACACGAGGAGTTTGTGAGGGCTATTTTCAACCAGCTCCGGTGTGGTGCAGAAGATTACCAATGGGATGTGTATGGGTTGGCATTTGAGGCGTCGGTGAACGTGAAGAGGTTGGGCCAGATTTGTTCGGATTCCTCTGACTAGTCAGCATACTGACAACGTTGATAGTGCTTTGAAGCTTTCGCGAACGCTGCTGTCACTTGCTCCCGACTCGCTTCCGCACTGGGCAGCTCATGCACGACTTGAGCGTATGCGTGGGCGGACTGAAGACGCACGGAAAGTCTATCAAACTGTTCTTATTTCGACGCGCCATTCACCTACCCAAGCGTTTGTTGGGCAAATGTGGTGGGATTGGGCTGAATTGGAATGGTTGAACGGCGACCAAGATGTTACTCTTCGGGTGGTGATGCGTTCGGGAAACGTCGATGGCACAGGGGGCATGATGATTCTTCGTGCAAAGCGTAACCTGGAAGACATCATCAATGCTGCGCATGGATTGTGGAAAGACCGCGAAGCATGGATAAAGTTACGAGCGCTGATAGATTTGCTGACAGGTTCGTCATTACCTGCCATGCTGACTATCTTTGACTCGCAGCCCTGCGGAGTTGGGGAGGCAGTACGAGAGAGCTTGATGGTGGCATCGCTGGTGATGTTGTATAATCACGCCATTATTCTACGCACCCCTACGCCACCGACAACACTGCGAGATCGACTGCAGGTCGCTATTGGGATGTATCCCAGCAACACGATTGTGCTTGGGATGTTCTTGGAGGCCGAGAAGGGGTACGGAGTGTGGGGGCGTGTGAGAAGTCAGCTGGGTGAAGGAGTGGCGGTTGGAGGTGCGAAAGAGAAGGGTGTTTCGAGAAGGGCTGGAGAAGTGTGGGTCGCAGGGTGGGAGAGGGGGCGTTGGGAGGTTGAAGTGGAGCGGACAAGGAATGGATTGGTGGCCGCAGTGGAGAGCAACAGGTGAGCGAGACGTGGCACACGAAGATTTCGGCCGCTGACAGACAGGCAAGGACGAGGAATAGTGCGGTCATGTGGCGGATCGTTCTCGAGTTTGAGATCCGGACGGGACAGCTGCAACGGGCCAAGAGTCTACTTTACAGGGCGGTCAGGGAGTGCCCTCTCGCCAAAGGTCTGGACAATAGTCTGGCATTCGTGACGACGGACTAATACAGGATGCAGGGATCTATCTACTGGCATTTGGACCACTACGGGAAGTATTTACGGCGCGCGAACTGGCGGGATTCGTGGATATTATGGCTGAAATGGGAGTGCGCGTACGGAGAGGACTGGAGGAATATGGATGGGACGGGGAGGGAGAGCGGGAGGAGAGGGGGGACGAGAAGGAGGAGGATGACTGAGGGGTTTATTTGTGCACCGTGTTTGTACACGAATATTGTTGTGTGTTGTTTGTGTTATCGACACCATTGTCGACTTTTCTTTACCAGGATCCACCACCGCAATCACCACACACACATTCTCTCTCTCTCACTTGCCCCCTCCTCGCGAGGGGCCATCTCTACTCGTATTTTACTCTTCTAATGACTACCATTCCCGCTCCAGCAGCACCCTGCGAGGAATGGCCAGACGCTGACTTCGATTTGCCCGACGGAGACCACATCCGCTCCCTTGACGTCGAATCTGACAAGGACGACGACGACGACGACCTAGACTGGGATGTCGAGATGGACATCCATACGACCGCTAGTGCAAAGGCCAAAGCTGTCGTCTCTGGCCTGGCCGCCCGTAATGAGTTGGCCAGGCTCAGCTCGGGCGCCATGATCACCATCCGTCCGCCACTCACTTGTCAGGAAGAGGAGGACGAAGAAGAGGACGAGGGCGTCTCTACTATCAAAGTCGCCGAACTTGCTTCTACACTCAAAGCCGTTACCAAGTCCCCTCCCGCACCCATCGACGAAGATTTCGAATCCGCCTTTGCACTTCCATCCGATCTAACACAGCTCTCACTCGCTCCTCTACCCCTCAGTCATCGTTCTTCCAAGAATTCCCTCGAGTGGGGTGACCGTGATCAGACCTCCTCTTCCCAATCCTCGGATGCTTACTCCACACTCGGCTTCGCCGATGGTTCATCCTCTCATTCCGTCTCTTCCCTCTCCCTCCCAGACACCGAGAGCGAATGCGACGAGAATGAAAGTGACCTCGACGGCCTCGTCATCCCCTCCGGTCTCTTCGAGTCCGGTCACAGTGGTAGGCATCTTAAGAGGATTCTCGAGTCCAAGAGAAAGGCCCCAATCCCGGATCAGCGAGCAAAGGTCGCTAGCCCCGATCCCGAAGATGACTTCGAGATGGGCCTTGTCATTCAAGACGATGACGACTTCAGCCCCAGTCGGCTTATCAGCGCGAAGCAAACTCACCGGTTTGCAACTCGCAGTAAAAGTGCGCCTGCTCGAGCTCTTATTCCTATGCGCCCGCCCTCCCGTCTGAGAGCGGACCGCGCCAAAACTCCCGTCAATCCGCCTATATCGTCTGCTCG
The DNA here is from genome assembly GCA_038092795.1 of Boletus rubissimus. NCBI lineage: Eukaryota > Fungi > Basidiomycota > Agaricomycetes > Boletales > Boletaceae > Lanmaoa > Lanmaoa rubissima. The sequence goes on from JBBPQZ010000054.1 coordinate 24,540, forward strand.
TCAACTCCAACGTATCAAGCTTTCATCGTCACCCCCTCCCCGACATCCCTCACGTGCTCAGACATATAAGGAAGCTCTTTCAGCCGCCCCTCCTACCCCCACACACACCTTTTTGTCCCCCAAACCTGGCAGTCTCCGGGGACAAAAGTCTCATTCGGGACTGAAACCGCCAACTCCGCCATCGACTCAACGCAAGGGACTCACTCGCAAGGCGTCACTGTCTTCGCTGATGGAAGCAAGCAGCTCCCAAGCGTCAGGCTCTGGGACAACTCCTACAGCAGGGCCATCCGCCAAGTTAGCACGGTATGACGCACCTACAGCCGCTTCGCGTGCCAAATCGCACACAAGCTCGACAAGTCGCATTCACGCGCTCGAGTTTATCGTGCCACCCACACGCCCGTCAACCCCCTCGTCGAATCCCGCCGCATTACGTCTAACGATGCCTACCTCTATGCGAATGAAGTCACGGCCTGCCCTATCCTCCGTCTTCCCTGGTCCTTTCCCCGCCAACACTCTCGCGATGGTACAACCCCAACCTCCACATCGTGCCACATCGCCCGTTCCCCCGCGCCCTCCATCTACTACCTCCCTGCGTAGCCGCACATCCCATAATCAAACGCCACCAATACCATCATCATCAGCTCCTAAACTTTTACGCCGTCCAAAACGCCAAAGGACGTATGGGGACGGCACCGAACTGGATGGTTTCGAGGACCTCCCAACTGACAGGGAAAAGGAAGTGAAATTCAGAGTGCAGCCCAAGACCACGAGCCGCGGAGGTGTCACGACGTATTCAAAATCCTCGAATAAAGAAAAGGACAAGGATAAAGGGACATTGCGCAAAAAGGGACGGATAGATGAACCAAGTCCGGCTCTCGGTTAGTGCATGCATTGCTGTGCTCCAGGGTTCGAATACTCACCCCACATCCTCGATAGATTTTCCGGGTGCACTTGCACCTTCCACAAATACACTACGACACACTGGACGCATTGAATTTCCCAAGGCTGCGGAATTGCCTGGAAGGAAGAAAAAGGATGCATCCTCCCCTGTGCTCGGTCACACACGAAGGAAACCCACACTCATACGTAACCTCGGGGGATATTGCGGGCCAAAGGGTACGTTCGACCCCTTGTCTGATCCGATGTGGACTCAGATTTTGTTCTCAAGTTGTTGGTGACATGAAATGGAATCCTTCCACCCTCCGCTGGGAGGGCAATGATCAGGCGCTACGAGATTTTGACGCAGTCGTCGGGACATCTACTCGGCCCGCTCTGATCACGCATCTTACTGGATCTTCCATTGGATCTCCCGTGGGCTCCTTTGCCTCTGGGGCACGCAAAGTAGGCAACATGATTTTCGATCCAATGCGAATGTGTTGGATCTCCACACTACCTCCCGATGAAGAGGAACCAGACGTTTTTGCGGACCTCGCCGATGACGAGGAAGATGATGGATGGGAAGCCAAAGCTGGTACCATCCGTGCCAGTCAGCAGCAGGGCTGTACTAGCAACACGCCCTCGGAAACGAGCGGATCCTGTACCTCTGCCATCGTCATTACTGCTCCCAGTCCTGCACGCAGTCGCACTCGAACGACTTCGGATTCTGAGAGTGACCGAGGGTCACGCGCATCTATCGTTTATGACGTCGCCGATGATTTCGTCGAAGTTTGTCGTGCCGCCGAAGAGCGTCATCGTTCCGAGATGCGGGGTTGGCGTTCTTCAGTATCAAGACAAACCGATCCTTTTGGCGAGCCAGACCGATCCTATCTGTACGAAATTCGTGCACTTGCCACTAGGAAGTATTGATCTTCCGGTCCTTGTCCAATTTCAGGTCATCATCGACATGACCACCTCAATTCCTTGACCGCTACTGTCGTCATATCATGTTAATATCTTTACACCTCGGACTCGAGTGCCTCTGTTCACTACATATTCGATGGTCGAGTTCACCATGCCTCTCATTTTGTAAGCAGATTTTGTTACTTTATTGTTACCTACCTTTTTCTCTTGCATGGTTCTTATGATAATTTCACCGTCACTCATTCAAACCATGTTTTCGCTTTCCTTTGCTACTACTCGACGTGTATGGGACATACGGAATACATGTTCAACAACACTGGAATTATAATAATGATATAATTCTTGCTCGAAGTCCAAACGGATGCTGACGGGAGCTTGATGTTGCCCCCAGCCATGACGGAGAACAAGTCTCTCCATGCAGGACACGGCCGAATTGCTTGTGCTTCCCATGGCTCATCCGTTGTCTTTACCGAACTGTCAGCAACTTATCCCCTCAAGCTTCTCTCCCCAAAAATTGCTCAAGACACTGTCGCGATCGTCTATGTTTTGAGCTATGGGGGTGGTCTGGTCAACGGCGATCATGTCAAGCTTATTGTCGGTGTAAGGGATGGTTGCAGGCTTCTTCTTTTGTCGCAGGTAAGCTATCGGGTTTCCAGGTAGCCGCCATGTTGACGTCCTCCATTCATAAGGGATCTACCAAAGTATTCAAGACCCGTCCCGGAGATCGGCCGTCGACACGCCTCAGACAACCAGCCCACGCAGCTCAAAATGTCACCACCTATGTAACAGAAGCCACTGTCGCACCTGGCAGTGCTCTCTTCCTTCTCCCCGACCCGGTGACATGTTTCCGTGCAGCATCATATTCCCAAACCCAGAGAATCACCCTTTCCAGCGGTGCCTCTCTCGTTCTACTAGATTGGGTTACTTCTGGCCGCAAGTCACTAGGAGAGGAATGGGTATTCTCGCGATATCACAGTCTCAACGAGGTCTTTCTCGATGGGCATTGCATAGCACGGGACATCATGCTTCTGGAGGACCCCCCTCAAGTCAAGACCCCTGAGATTACTCAATGCCAAGGGTTATCCCGCACTCTCGGAGAGAGGCTCAAGCCTTATTCATGTTACGCTACCCTAATTTTCTCTGGTCCCCTCGTGCAGGATGTCGTCGCACATCTCGATAAACTATACCAATCAACAACGATATTCAAGGTTACCTCGCCGCCACGCATGATATGGGCCCTGAGTCCTATAAGTGAAGGGAAGGGTTATATCCTACGAGCAGCGGGTGTGGAGACCGAGGATGTAAAGGACTGGCTACGAGAATCACTTCGAGGGTTCGAAGACATCGTTGGCGTCGACACATATCTCAAACTGTTTGTATAGTGCATGCTCGACGGTACCAGCACTTTTGCGCTCTCCGAACTTTGCATTGTATAACTTTGCGTCGGTTGTTGGTTATCGGTTGTTACATCACTTATCGCAGCGGCGCCGGCCAAGAGTTTTTGATTCGAACCAACGGCACGTTGCGTCTACCATTTCGCGCACCGAGGAGGGCACAGGTAGTAGGTACTGTCGGTGCTGAGCGCTGATCGATATCCTTCGCTTGTACAGGCTCCGGGCTCAACCACCGTTACATTCTCCCCCACTTCAACTCCTCTATCCTACTTCAAATAGAGGCAGCCGCTGCTCGTGGTCGATCAAGCATCCGAGCCACCCTTGATTCCCGAACTTGCCCGGGGCCCCATCAGACGAGACTGACGATGAAAATTCGCTTCATTCAATCACACTTACTAGAAAGTCACTCCTTCAGGAGCACTCACGACTTGCCGACGACCAGTGGAAATCATAATTTTATAGCACATGCAGCACAAAGAGCGGCGCAGACGACAAGACAGGAGTACGGATGGTAAACGGTGAGTCACGAAGGAAGGGACGTTCCCTGAAGACGGAGAGTTCCACAAGTCTCTGATCGCCCATCTCCGTTCCTTGCGCAAAGGCGACCTTGAAAGCTTGATAAGCGTAAGCAACTTATCGGCTCTGACGTTGCGGAGGAAGATTACAGTGACGACGACAACGACGATGAAGATCGAATCACGCGCGTCTCGAAGCGGCGTCGCATAACCACCTGAGCACACGGATATTCCCTGCCGGTGTACCTAGTCATGAAGAAGGTATTATGAAGGGAGGGTCCATGTAACGGTGCGTGTTGCTTTCCTTGAACTTAATAGAATCATAGTAGATCAGCATCACAAAGAATCGAGTCGCCCTGACATCATTACCTCAGAAGAGTAGTCCGGCTAAAGAACTCAACGCGCAAGCGAGCCAAGTCTTCTTCTACAACATAGTTGATAGCATGGACACACTTGTATGTCTTGTATCACCCACTGTATATGTTTATTCTACCTTCACTGGCACCCGCTGCGGGTTTCTATCGCACCACGGGTTCATACTATATCACCGCGGGTGCGGTGTGAGCTGCCCGGTCCGCGGTTTTACCCGTGTGCAATCCTAACTCTCTCTCGAGCACCTTCCTTTCGGCCCCACCATGTCTTCCAAACGGTCTTTTGCATCTGCACGATCTCGTTTCCGTTAATCTCCTGGTGATTGTTTTGATATGTCGTTCATGTTTTCTACATGGGTGATACATAATTGACTAGGACTATAGGTGGTATTTGGAGTCTCCCACACCGACTTTACTAAGGGCGCGAACGTCCGGCTTTCCACAATAAATTAGACTACGCTCCAATAAACTTCCGTCGCAGACCTGCTGCTGTACTCTACAAGAGGGTTAATATAGCTCCATCTAAGTAGACATCTTTGGTGATGGCCGTGGGGGTGCAAATTTAGATTTGGATCGGATTGCCGGCCCATATTTTGACAAAATAAATGGTGCAGGAGTCATCGCAAGAGCGATAAACCCGACGAGAGAGGACGCCCACTCCGGTCCAAGTTTTGCGTACATCTGAGATGCAAATAACTTACATTGTGATGAGCACAGCGGTACCTGGACCTAGCACCACACCTACCGGGAAACCGGCGCCAGCAGCGCTACGGACAACAACAGTCGCGGCAAGCGCAGACGCAGAGACAAAGAGGTACACATCAATGATGTAGTTTACCAATGCCAACTACGTAGTGACGTCAAAAAGCGGCAATGAACACATGTATAGCTGAAACTCACGAAGATCCAACATATACTAAAGCCCAGGACCAACGCAGAAGCTAACGGAGCCCAAATAGATATGCTTGGGAACGACGTCCATCTGTGTCCGGTTTGCCTTGAATATTCAACAAATAGCCCTTGGAAAAACAACTCACGCAAACCAAAAGAAAGATACGGCGAGTAACGGCGCTGCAATCATCGCCACGCGTAATCTGTACTCCGGTGGTACAGGCTCTGGAAAGAATTCTTCCACCTTTCGGGCATAGTCCGTGTTTACAAAGAACACGTACTAGAACACTTCGTCAGCGTTGGGGCAAGAAGCAAAATACATGCATACCACGACAACCGCGAGGATACCACCAATTGGCAGCGGAAGATATACAAGACCAGCTGGACCGGGCTGGAGATTGTGTCCTTCTGTGTATACTACTGGATAGGCTTCAAACAACATATAAATACAGCCGTAGACGAACTAGAAAAACGTGTAAATGATAAGATAAATAAACACAGTAGAAGTTATGCTACGCACACTCAGGTACATCGTGAGTACGAATAGCATCGGTTCCTGAAAGAGAATCT